>JAKSZP010005648.1:0-86979 GCA_022478985.1 Massospora cicadina
GTTTGTTAATTTCTTTTCTCTTTGCAGTTTTCAAGTTACTGAGGATTTGCAGTGCACTGTCAGGTATTTTAACGACTATTGCCCAAAAAACTCTGTTAAATATGGGCTGTAGATCTGCTTGCGTTTGTTATGCAGTAATCCAGCTGGTGTGTATCATGCACATATTGCAGGTTTGAGGGCTGGTTCCCCACATCTGATTGGATGGGAGTTTGGAGTTCCACAAAAGCTGTAACTTAGTCTGGTTGGCTTTGATCTGGGAATGTGGGATGGCGGAGGCCGCTGTGGCCACTGCCTTAGCCTGTGCTTGTAAATCTGTTTTGCTTTTTTTGTTCTTGTGGGGACACAGATTTTACCTTGCTATAGCACCCCTTGTTCGCCCCATGGGAATGTGACATTAGAATCAAATATTGGCTCACTTTGTCCCACATCCATTGCTTATGAGAAAGCTTCATTCAGGGTAAATCCTTTTCTGGTGGTAAAAGTGTGTAACTTGTGGCCAAACGCTCAACAATTAGTGCATATGGGCGGTGCACTGTCAACTGTTATGTGGAACGGTTGAGTCTGTTGTTTATGGTGAGTGTCACATGTGCGATATCTGGGTTAGGTCCTTAGCTACCCTGAGAAAGGGATGATCACCGCAATCGCCTTACCTGTGCTTAGTCCAGGCATCAGTAAAAAATTTGCATTTTGAAGGAGCTGATTTCCGCATAGCTTTAAAGTCCTGCTTTGAGATGACTCTTGAGGACTTCATGCTTAATGGTCGTTGGGAGGAAATTAAAAGTTACAAAAACTTAATTTGATCTTCTCAGTCAAGTTCTCTTGGTTTCAACCACCCATTGACCCTCTGGGAGCTCGACTACCATACGCACCTGTGCAGCTGTGTAAGCTGCTTTCTCTGTTTTGAACCCAAGATCCAACCAATCATGGGTCAAGGAGTGCAGTGCTACATACACGACTTATGTGAAGTAGGTGCGCATGTCCCTGCAAAACTTCTCCCAGAGAGCTGTTGAATAATGTCCAGTTAAACTCAGACCCCAAATTCCCCTGACAACAGTGGCTGTGTGTGGGGAGTTTTTCCGTGCTGGGTACATTTGGTTTGCCATTCCAAGATTTCCAACTAAAGATTCACCGCGGCTTTATTGTTTTTATCCAGGCCACTGGTGTCCTCGGGGCGTTTTCAAATTTTAGGTGGTACAAACACTTAACCTGTGCCTTTACCACATTTGTCCAGACCTTACTCAGAATTATGAGTGTACTCTTCTCTCCTTACTGATTATTAAACTTTATTTGTCTTGAATCAAATTGGTTGAAATTTCTGATTGCAACGGGAAAGAGCCCTTGCGTCTTTAAATTAAATCATTTCAGCCTAATTGAAGGAACTTCTACTCTCAGAATTGGGAGGATTTTAGGCGTAATATTGGCACCTCAAAGGGGCGCTTTTGCTTTAAAATTGGTTTGATCAGAGTTTCGTCATAAATCTGACAAAATACAGTTGATGGGGAAAATAGAGATTGATTACAAATATTGATGTACCTCTAAATTGGGACGTCAGAAGGCTTCTAATAGCATTAGATATTCCCTATTCAGGCTGTCCATGTTTAAGTGCTAACAGGTGGATTACAAAGAATGACTCTCAAATTCAACGCTGTTAGATTATGTATAAAATTAATTAAGTGCAATTGCACTTTCTTTCTGCTCAACGTACCTTTCTGAGCCAAAATACACAAATTTAAAAAAAACAAATCATATTTTCCCATAGTAGCTTTACTCCAATGTCCTTGGATTCTCCGCTGGCTGCTTTAGCATGGGGCAGCGGCAAAACTCCCCAGCCATTTTCCGTCCAGCAGGAAAACGCGCTAGGACTGGTTCACCCAGTCATTCCAAACCCATGGTCCAATTCATTCCGCCCAAGGACCTGGACGCCCAACTTGCTCATACCCAAGCGGTACCATGCTGCCCCTAGTGCTCCCCTGGAGCAACATGTGCTATGGCCTAAGGGTCAAATATGGGAAACTATTCCCATACCTCAACCAAGCCATTTATTGAAATGGCACAGGCGGTGATGATACCCGCTAGATATATTGACTTCCGCCCCTAGAAAAGGGGTATTTTGACCTCAGCTTCACCTGTGAAGCCAACGCTGCCATTGCAGCAACTGTGCTCCTGGTATTCCAGGGCACCCCTCTCCCTACAACTCAGACTCAGCTCCCAGCGGACACCACTTTGGTGGTACAGTTTGCTGGCCTGCCCACCCACCTCCCCCTGAAGTGCTCCACCAGGAGCTGATGGACGGTTTGGCAGACTATGACTCCAACCCCGCTTACAATTTGTGGTCCCAAGTGGGGCCACATGACTTTCTGGGCCTCGGGCATATGCCACAATAAGTTCTGAATTTAGTAAAATTGCGGCGGCAATTCCGTCGTTCACTGTTATTCCATCAGCGCCTAATCATCCGTTTTGGGCCCGCATCAAGGGCAGGCGGATGATCTGTCCATCATGTTTCAAGTTAGACCACTCAAAACACAAATGCCCCTACTCAACCACGTCAGATGGATCAGATGACTCATCCGCCATTCTCCAATTTAATTCCCACTCTATACAATTTCAGGTATGGGGCACAATACTACCTCCTCTACCCCAAATCCTGATGCAGCAGCTGCACCTGCAGCCACCAATCAGCTTCCTCCCCACCCCAATGCCATAAATAATTCCTCCAATCAAACATCAGCTTGGATCCCAGTTTGATCCCATGCATTCACAAATAAATTGAACAAACCTCAACTGTACACTGATTCCCCAATCCAATTCAACCAAAACCATGGGAATTATTGGATTAAATTGACAAATCAGGTAACGTCATTGAAGAACTATCACTGCAAGTTGAGCGGCTCTGTAACACAAAATGGGATGCAAATTTCCCGCCTCAGAAAATATGTCCCACAACTTAACGCCAAACTGTTCTACAGCAACCATCAGCTTGCAATAGAGTGCAGCCGCCACAACAGATTGCCATCTATTCTGCAAAGCTGCCGCCAAATCTGTGGCGGCACTCATAGGAGGAATTTCGCTCCCGTTTTTCCCAAAGATCTTACTACACAAAGTAAGATCAATATGAAAACTTTACACAAAAACGTCACTGAAGTAATCCAGAAAGTGGTAACAGTAGAAGGAACTTAAGACCAAAAATAACCTGAACCAACATTGCCACATTTGTTAAACTCCTGGACGCCCGCCTCAAAGCTGAAGATGTTTTGGCCAAATACATCGTTGGTATTATGATGGCTGGCAACTATTTGGAAGTTCCAGTCATCAAGGATATCAACCCTATACCGCCGATGCCCCCATACCCTTACCATCAGCCTTAACACGCACCCTACTCTGGGATGAGATGGATGCGGCCAAAGATAAGCCCCCTGATCCCCCCTCCTCATCCATCATGGAGGGATAGCAGTATTCGCTACCCACCTGGTTGAATATTTGTTAGTTATGATTCAATCAATCCATCCATTTTAGGCATTTTGTTTGAATTGTTAATTTTTTTATTATGGTTTTAGTTTTAGTTCGGTAATGTCCATCCCCTGGTCGGCTTATCTCAGTTAAATAAAATTAAGTGCAATTAGATAAAGCTTAAAATCAACTTGTTGCATCCAAGTGGATCTCATAATCAAGCATACTATATTTATGTCATAGAAAATAATAGTTATGGTATCTGGGCTGCTTTTAAAGCACTTAAGGCGGTTTTGAGGTGAACTGATAATAGATTATGCATATAAATCAGAAGGGATAAAGTATCATGCAATGAGAGTAATAAATCAGCATTGATGGTTTTCTTTTAGGGTATATAACTCGGGTCAACCATCAAAATCTAACACCACTTTTAGATTACTTCTATACAGAAAAATATTTCATTTGTGTCTTGATTTCTGGTCGCTTAGGTTCTCATATGGTACTGACCTAAAATCCCAGCAAGTGGGCAGGTCTGGGAGGCTTAGTACTTCGCCCTGCCCAAAGGGGGCCAAAGTTCCCCCTAAGCTCACCAGCCTTGACACTAGTTGAAGAATTTATTTGTAAAAAACATTAAAATTAGGTATAATAGAATAAATCCTTTACTTTTATCAACCTCAAGTATTTACAAGAACTTTAAGGCTAGAAGTGAAATGGGGAAAGTATTCAGGAAAGACATGAGGTAAGTTACTAGGCAATAGATGCCTATCTTAAGGAAAATCTTGGCATTAGTTGCCAATATGCTAAAAATAATATTCTATAGAATTAAGATGAAAAGAGGGTGGATTATCCTCAGCTTGTAGTTGCTGAAAATCCTCAAACTTGAAATACTATCAGGGATCATTCATGATAGTTTAAATAGTTATACAAGCAGCATAAACATCATCAGTCACTCAAGTTATTAAATTATAGAAAGGATTTTTGAAACAACCTAAAATGATCATATGATTTAATTTTTGGCATCAAATTAGTATTCCGCCACCTCCAAAAAGATAATATGACTTATTACATCATTGTCATAATTCACCAGTGTCAAGTCACTACTTCTTGATGATATCATTTAACTAATTTAATATTTGTTATTAGGGATTATCCCTCTACTTTGAATGTGCTTCAACTTAAGCTAACAAGGAGTGAATTTAGGCTTTGTCAATAAATCACTTTTCCAAACATTGGGATCCGCTAATGTGCCAGGCCAACCAGTATGGAGACTGGTTGACTCTTGTTTCGCCTTCATAGGCATACCAACCCCTATAAGTCAGCGTCCAACCAACCAACACAGCAGACCAATGACTTCGCCTTAGATTCAGGGTCTGTGGTGTGCCCTGGTGAGTCCTGCCCCCATCCTAAGTGGCAAAGGCACTCCCACACTGCACCACGCAGGGCGGATGGCCAGTTGGCACATTGTTGTTGGTAGCCAGTTGACAAGGTTCCTGGCAGTTCCCCATAGGGGTGGTATGGGAGCTGGCAGCATTAGCCACTCCAGGCGCGTCACCTTAAACCAACTTCAGGGATCTCCAGTCACATCTTCCCTTATTCTAGTTGTCAAACTGCTAACAAATAAGATAAAATGGGCAAGAGAGAGATAGTTATTTGGAGTGAAGAATGAATGTTTTATACTATATACTACTTCGCCTATGAAAACCCCTTGGGCATCCAAGCTGACACTTTATAAATCATTGGTCATTCATGGTAGCAATTACCTCATAATCCGCTCGTCTGCTTCACAAATATTAGATTAGTTTGATCCATCCTTGGCACAAGTTGCCAGCTGATCATATAATTTATTAAATAAACAATAACTTTTTAGCATCCTCAGCATGAGTCACCAGTGCTCCAAATTATTCAGCGGAATCATATTTGGACATTTGGTAATGATACTTCAGCTTTCTGACAGAAAATCTTACATTAACTCGTGAATGGCACAGCAGAGAACGCTGATTCCGCCAAACCTAAATTTGTTTATATGTTTTTATTATTTAACTGAGGCAAGATGATCAAGGGACGAACAATACAGAGCTCTAAGGAGCAAAACTTATACTAAGCTAGAATTCAACAAACAGAAAGAATGAGTGTATAACTCAAACCAAATTGAAAAATAAAAATAAAAAACTAAAATAAACTAAAGGGTGGTTAGACAAGTGGGTAAAACTTCTTCCACCCCTAGTGCATGTTTCAAGGTCAAAACCTGAACTGGCTAGAAAAAATTCTCAGCGTGGTATATCTGTCCCAAGGTTGACCCACCTCAAATAACTTTTTAAACTAAAATGAACTAACCATGTCAGATGCATTAAACCACTATGTGTCCATGGTGGGGGTGAGTTGGGATTTAGAGGCTCATCTTCCTCCTCTATTTTAGACAGTGAATGACAGAGTGCTGTGAGCATGGTTTGAGTGCATCAAAAAATGGGGGTCAAGGTAGCAGAGTAGCTCAGGCAGCTTGAATTTAGCTATGAAGAGGGTTGCGATGTATTTGGATAGGGCTTTCTAAGCCTCAAGGCGAACTTTGGGTATCTTGGTAAGAGGTGGCAATGTTGTTTCTGATAATGTGAGTCTTACAGCCAAATTTTGCAATCATCGCAACTTTTTGTACTGCCTTGTGGGCAACTTGGTGAAATCTGAATAATTCTTTTTTGTGAACTTTTTGAATGGGGGAAGATAGGGGCGGGAATCTTCTTGGCCAAGACTGTGACTGGTTTTGCTACGTTCTTTTGGAGGGGGTGAGAATCAGGGGAGGCAACAGCCCCTTCAGTTAGTTGGTGGTCGCTTTGAAATTTATTGGCATCAGAGCGTAGAGCATAGTGTCAAGTTGGAAATTGAGCTGCATAATCAGCGTTTAGGTACATTTTAAGTCCTGGGGCCTCAACCAAGTTGGGGACAGGACTTCCCAAATCATCAACCTCCTCCAAATGATTATAGTGATTTTGGTTGAAAATGATAGGCCGATCACCATACAGATGGGCTGAGTTGGGTGGGTAAGTGGATTTTTTTGAATTTGCTGGGGTCCATGCTGGCTCCCACTAGGTTGAAGTCAGAGTGGTAGTTTGACATGTTAGTTCCTTGTTGGTTGAATCCATGGAAGTTGCATCTACCATTTTGGGTGTAGGGGGAGGGATGATTATGTCCCATTCAAAAAAATCCATGTCAGCAATAGGAGCATCATGGGGGGTCAAGAATGTGAGCTCCAGCTCAGGCTATGGTGGGGCAGCGCCGCTTTGAGTCGTCCAGGTCAAAACAAGTGTGGCATATCATGAGCCCTTTATCTACTCTGGCCCAGAAAGGGTGGTCAGGGGCAGAGGGGACAACGGTATGAGGGGGAATCAAAATGGCGATTTCAATTGATGTTGAGCATATAGTTGCTAAGGTGTGAGGGACCACAAGTCGGTTGGCTCCATTGGGAGCCACAAATTGTAAAATGGGGTCAGTGCCATATAAAGACAACCCATATATTAGTTCGTTGTATAAAGTTTCAGGTGGGAGGTGGGTGGGAGGCCTGAAAATTGAACTACAAGTGTGGTGTCATCTGGAAACTGGAAGCGTGTGACTGGGATGGGGGTTCCCTGGAACACCAGGGTAATGTTGGCTGTGATTACAGCTTTGGCTTCACTAGTTAAGCAGAGGTCAAAGTACCCCTTGTAGAAGCGGAAGTCAATAAAGGCTTCAGGCTGCATAAGCGCCTGGGCTAATTCTATTACTTGTTTGGCATTATAGGGATACAAGTTGCCATAATCAACCTAGATGCTGAATCACATTTTGCTTCAGGGGAGCACAATGGGGCTACGAGGCACTGCTTGGGAACAATCAAGGTGGATGGCGAGATCCTTGGGGGAATGTATTGACCTGAGGAAGTGGGGGGGCTAGTTGACCTAGTTCAAAAGCGTTTCCCCAATGGGTGGAAGACGCTAGGGGGTTTCACCACTGCCCCATTTTAGAGAAGTGGGCAGTAGGGCCAAGGACATAGAGGTTTTACTGTGTGTCGGTTTTCCAGAGTATTTAGTTCTTCTGTAATTTTCAAATTCGCTCAAATGTGTTGTCTTGATTATAAATTACTATATCATTAAATAATTATTGGACTAGGCGACTAGCTGGCAATCACACCTGACTAACTCAACACCCTAATTCTGATATTATCAGAATAAATATCTGGTTAATTTCACAACAGGAATTTACTAATAATTGTATATCATTAATTTGGGACCCCTAGATGAGGCTTCACCCATCAAAGGGGGTTGCCTGAAAAGCTAATATCTTAACGTTCCAGAAAAAGGAGCACATAAGCAAGCGCCCCAGTATGTTTAGATACGTAAATTACAGCTTGCACCTTCAATAGAGTAGACAGATGCATTGCTTAAAATATTACCACTTCACTTTCAACAGTAGACTATTATTATTTTGTTATCTATATCTATGAGTTATAAAATCAAAAGCAAATAAAACTATTAATTTTTGAGTACGAACAGGTATATATTAGCCAAAAACTATATCAAAGTATTAACATAATAAAGCTTCTTAAAAGTCTGTACTGTTATTTATAAATTTTGAGAATATATAGTTTATGCATTTATAGTTATAGAGATAATTTCACTAAAGGGTTTTTAGCCTGGCAGGATAATCTCTGCTTCCACTCTAATGCAGATTTAGTTCAACACAAGTAAAACCTTTTATTTTTCACTCAACAACACTTTTGAGCAATTTTGAAAAACCAGCTAGTTTTCCACCGCCGCCTCACCACATCTGTTATTCAAATTTTGTCCTCAGATCAACCACCTGCTGCCCCAATGTGGGGCACCGGTGCTCCACCTAATAGCATTTACTGCCCAGCAGGAAAATGCATGCGGACTGGCTCATCTAGCTCGCCAAATGCAACTGGCCATTTTGTCCCTCCAAGGGTCTTAGTACTGCACCTCGCGCAAAGCCATCTCGCCTTCACCACCCTCTAGCCCAACCCTGATACAATATCCACTTTTGCCTCTGCATTGAGTATAGACATCTCTTCCAGTATGCTGAAAAAGTAATTATTGAGCTGGCAATGATTACCTTGACACCAGCAAAATTCATTGACCTCCATCCTTACAAAGGCTATCTTGATATTGGATTCCCAACTGAAGAGGATGCGTCTGCAGCAGCAGCAAAGCCCTTAATTTATAAAAAACACCCATTACTACCACCCGTACACGTCTCCCTGATGATATCACACTTGTGGTGAACTTTGCAAACCTTCCCTTCCACCTTCCCCCTCAAACACTCTATGAGGTTTTGATGTCAGGGCTGTCCACTTATGGCACAAAGCCTATCCTCAGATTCCAAATCTCAAGCGGTGCTGAACACCTAGCAGCGCCTCAGGCAATGGCTACCAATACCCCTCACCAGCCATACATAACCCATCACATCCCACCGGATGCCTATATCCCATCAGCATCAGACCACTTCTTTTGGGCTCATCAACAACAGTCGCACAGTTTGCTCCATTTGCCATAAATTGGTTTCATTACAAAAAGGCATGGCAATCCAATTCCAACACTACAAACACCACCAATCCCACCCATTAGGCCATGGATAAAGCTTTTAAGCGGGATTTTGATTGCCTGCACCCTCTTCGGCCATACGCTTGATGAATCAGCAAAATCTACCAACCCAAACCCAAGCCGGCCAATTTATTCTCAATTCAACCAGTTGGGAGCAGATTTGGACCCATATTCAGCCCAAAAATACACCGTACAAGCCTACCCAACCACAGCCACATATCTCCAAATGAATCCTCTTAAACCTAAATCCCTGGGACTTATTGGATGAAGTGACAGAATCTGGTGAAATTGACTCACTTCTGGACTTCCCATTTTATAGAACCTTATCTGAATTCAGATGTCGATGCCCAATTCCTACCCAAAAAATAAGTCCCCAAAAACACCTTTGTCCCTTCCCTGAGCAACCATCATCTATCTGAGGCTGCAGTGGCCTCACCCTTAAGCTGCCACCTTTAAGAAGCCATGGTACTCTCTGTTGTTTAATTTAATGAAGAGCTGCACCCCACCCAGCTCCCCCATCCCCCAATTTCCCTGCTATTGCAAAAGCGGAAATCAAACGTCTAGCTGCAACTGCAACCACCAATATCAAGCATGTTGCTGAACTGGCAGATTTTTCCCCAACCACATGCATCACCAGAGATAACATTGCACAATTATCCCAGATTCCTGACGCCCTCAACCAAGTTGAACACCATATTGCTGAACTAATGGAGGCTTTGCTCCAGGCCCAAACAGTCAATATTAGTCACAACAATAATCGCTTCGCCTTGACCCTCATCTGGCTGAAGCTCCAACCCCCTTGCTCTCAGTATTGATCCGCCTCTTTAATGTTAAACACGAAATCAAACATCTACCTGTTCCCCCCTCCCCCTCCGCCATTAAGGGATAAGAAGCGTATCACTGTCAGACCTGGTCAGTTGTTTTATTGTTTTTTGTATGTCACCTCACTCGTTTAGGGTGGTTGGCTCATAGTTTTCAGGTTTTTTTGCTTAATGTTTCTGTTTGAGTAATTTCTGTCTCCTGGTTGGTGTACCTCAAATAAATTCTTATATAACCCATGTATGAAACCTGTACAGGCTATAAAAATCCCGTTATGTTATATTTGCCCAAGGTTGACCCACATTGATTACTTAAAAGATACTTTCACTAAGGTGACGTATAATTACATTTCTGACACAAAACAGTTGCATGTAATTTATAAGATATATATAGCATTGATTTATACCTAAAATATACTTTAAATTTGAAACCTAAGTTTAATTTAAATTATTTGTAAATCAATTATATTTTTTATAAGAAAAGTTACGGCAGTATCTGTTAGTAAAAGTATTTTTATATGCTATGCAGAAGCTACTTCAGTTTCATAACCTCTACTATACTAAGGTCTAGGTGCCTATCTCTTAGTGGTAGGTGGTCCCAACCCGAGGGTGATTCACCAAATTTATATAAATTAAGCCTGAGTTACTAAGGGCTTGACGCAGGTGAAGGGATGGATGATGGATCAGGATATGAAGGGGGATGATCCGTCAGAGCCAAGCACATGATCAGATAATCTATTGGCAGTTGAAAATGAGACATAGATATTCAAGACCATCTCAAAGTGCACATGTTTATGGGTGAGCTTGTGGTCTAATAAATACAGCTGGTAGTCAAAAATGGCGAAAAGGTAGAATAATGAATAGTTCATATTAATATGCTAAGATCCAGGAATTTTAGAGATTGAGCGCAGTAAGAGGAGTGAGTGGCTAAACATTATTTCATGAACTGGATGCCCATTCCAGGGTTCTTCTCAGAGGAGTTTGTAGACCCTACTCCAGAAGGGGCAATGAGAGGGCAGGTATGGAAGCGTTGGAGGCTGTGTCAACTTGCTTAGAACATCATAGGCAACTCTTGCTCTAGAAAGTGAGACCATTTTTATCCCCTTTCCTGTATGAGAAATAAAGAACTTACCACACCGTATTAGATATTTTCACTGAGAAAATAGATTAATTGATGTTCTGCCAGAGGGCCCTGAGATCGCATTCTAAAACGGAAAGTAGAAGTTATGGAAACGAGGATGTTTTGTGGTCTTTCCAAAGGGTTGAGTTAGGAGAGAAATCATCCCATTATGGACAAGGGTGTGTTGAAGGGTCTAATTCCAGAATTCTACTTTTTTAAGGCAATAGTAGTACACATGTGCTCCTACCTGCTTGAGGGTAAGGAGATCTGTTTCCATTAAATAAATGAGTGGGTTTAAAATGGTAACATGGGTGGTTCGCTATTTATTCTCCAATTGCTTTTGACTGAGACATTAGGGAGTCTAAGGGAAGCCGCTAAGGCCTGGTGTAAGGCCGAAGTCCACTGCAGAATTGATGTCACTCCTCAGCAGATGATGAGCTAGAAAAAGCCCCATCAGAATTAAGGTGTTATGAGTTCTAGTGTCCAAGAGACCCTTGCTTCTTTGCTGCGGTGTGGGGATATTGAGGTTAGAGCATTTAAAATGTGGTTAGATCCCCATATCCTGCATTAGAGTATCAGTTCATCCTTGTGATGATGCTGTCTGTGAAGGACAGAAGTGAGCGAGGAACCAGACCTTTGATAGCAGAAAAACATTATCTATCAGGGCTCTCTTGGGGGTGATACATTGAAGGTTCCAGAAAGCTATATGGAAGCTCATTGCATCCAATAAGAGGTCCTCATTGTCCATTATCACGACCCCTTGGTGGATGGCGAGGACACCTAGGTGGCCAAAGATTTTCAGGTAGTTTCCAGGCAAAAAATGGAAAAGAATGGGGTACTGACTTGTACAATAATGTTTTTAGAGGTGTTAAATTTTGCGTTGGAAGCCTCAGAGTATCAATTGAGGGCTTTGATGCTTAAAAATGGTACTTTTTACATCCAATCAAAATCTCTTTGTCATCAGCTTTTGTAATGGTATGAGTGGGGGTTTGCCAAGAACTTGAATAGCTATGAGTTGTCCTTGGAGTAAGGCCATGAGAGGATCTAGGGCTATGTTGAACAAGATCAGGCACAACGGATCCCTTGATGGAGACCTTTTTTGACCATAACAACTACTGTTAAGCCCAACAGGGATAAGATTTTGTTTGAGTTGGTTGTAGAGCTTCAAACCCACCTCTGAGCTTTAGTGATATGTGGAGATTGGTTAGGAAGGCGTTGAGATACTTTTAATTCACATGATTGTATGCTTTTTCCATATCAAGAAGTACCACAAAACCAAGAGTTTGGGATGTTTTAATGATAGAGTCGTGAGAAGAGCTTTTTAATTGTTCTATAGCAATATCCTAATATAAAATTGTGCTTAGCGGGATTAAAGCGAGACGCCACTTACTTAGTTATGAGGTTGTATAGGAGTTTAGTGATAAAATTTTGTGCTCAATGTTCATATACTTATTGAACGCAAGTTTAAGAGGTCCTCTCAGTTATATTTATCATAAAAAGGGACATAATCAAGACTCTCAAGTCAGCTAATATTCCCTCATCTGCCAAGAGGGTTAAGAAAATGAAGTATAGCCCTTCATAACTGTTAAGGGATCCATTTGTACACTTTAAAAGGGATACCGTCTTTATTTCAGGCCTTCAGGCGTGGGACATTGAGAAGAATTTCCATTATTTCTTGCGGTGTTATTGGCGCAAGAAGTCCTTCATCTGCAGAGGTATCAACCATTGGTTCTTGAGTCTTCCAATTGAATTTTAAACGTCTGCCAGGTTTACCCAGGAAGCTTGAAAAATGGTTATTTATTAATGATGGATCTCGCTGGGCATTCCTCCTTGTTTGTGGTCAGGGTATTCCCCACCCTAGTGGTTGCAATCTACTGAGCCTTTGAGAATTTTTAATAACATTAGAATAGTGGGTGGGGCTTTCTACTGGTTGAAGTAATGTTACAAAGTGAAGTTTGCCACCCATTCTCCTTGGTTAGACAGTTTGAGGTGGTACGTCTCTTGATAAAGTTTCCTACACTTCCAAAAATTTTGGGGGGAGGGTACTGCTGGCTATTTCTTTTATACTTCTTAATTTTCATCAGTCCGTCTGAACTTGGTGTAGGCCGCAAACATCTGAGCCTTTACGGCGCTTTAGGCAAATTTTAAGATATTAAATGTATTTTTCCTGATTTATCTTGTGGTGCACAAATGGGGTGAGGTTATGGCCACAAGTTGGCATATGGCAGTTAGCAGTTTTGTTCTCAAGAATTCGTTGTTCTGGATTTATTGGGAGATCATAAGCAAAAGAACTTGAAATGGTTAGGGTTGTTTATGAGGAAAACTGCAAGGGACCTATGATCTTTAATGGTGTTATCTTGAGTTGTGAGTATGCTGACTCAACACATCGATGAATCCCCCCCTTGGGTTGGGACCATCTAGTACTAAAAAAAAAGTATGCTGACTCAACCAGATAGCTTGGGTTGATTTGGGCTATAATGATTAGTGACATAGACCTGAACTTCTGCTCCTCATACCAGATTCAGGTCATGCAGCTGAGACCAGATCTTGAGGGGGTAAGGCTTCAGAGAATTTGCTGGATTGGAGAAAATCTGGGAGTTAGTGGTGCCTCATCAATCCTTTCGTGTGGGGGAGGGCGTCCCATATAAAACACAACCTAATGTTTAAGTCGCCAAAAGCACTATATTGTGTGGGAGTTATGGCAGAAGAGTTTCTCCAGTAACAGATTTTTGTTCCTATCAAGCATTTGGAAGGTATATACTCATGGCGTAGAAGGAAAATTAGAGGCTGATAGCTTGGATAAAATTAGATGTTTATCATGGTGTTTTAATAGAAGGTGGGTTTCCACCCAGGGTTCGAGGATAATGAGGGCTGCATAGTTTTTCCAACAGAAGTTTCCTCCAAATTTCTCATTACATGCTTCTACATCTGAGGGAGGACGTGATGTTCATGGATGGCTGCAATATCCACGCAAGTTAACCTAAAGTTGCGGAGGATGTGGGCTCTCTGCTTGTAATCCTGCAGCCCATTGGTATTAAACTACTTCAGGGTTAAAATGTTCTCACGGGTCCTCATAGTTGGCCCCCTCTATATTATGGGGCAGTTGCCAATGCTTACACCTGCATCCGTGAGGTGGCTTATTTTAAGTCTCTGAGCATGACACCTGGTGGCGATCCAAGTGGAGCGTCAAGGGGGTGGGGTTGTTCTAGGTGGAAAGGATGAGGGCCAGTGATCTACCCCAGTAAGCCACCCAATTGCCTTTCCAGAAAAGAACCTTTAGGTACTCCTTGAGCTCCATCATCTGGGATTTGTCTGATCTGTCCAAGTCCATATCCACTTCCTACAGTAACAAGAAAGAGTTTGAGGTGTAATGTGATAAGTTAATGGGAGGCTTAATAGGATGGGAGGTCAGCCTCAAGTGGTGTTGATCCAGGTATAATTATTGATTGGGTGCCATCCATTAACTTGGGGTCGCAGATATACGTGCTGGTCAGGTGTAACGCTTGTGCTGCAAGGGTGGTGTGGGGCAATTCCGCCAGGTTTGTGCTGCCTGGTCAGTATCTGATGGATTTGGTAGAGGGTATAAAGGTTGCACTTGTTCAGCACTAATTAAGTAGGTGGTAAATTGGAGGGGGTCCCTACAGGGAGGGGGGCTATATAGCGAGAGGGTATTGCTGAATGGTGGAATTTAAGTTCTTGACTGCCCTACAGAGGGAAGTTGGGGACAGATCCTGTACCAGAACCAGATAAGTTGGTTGAGGAATTATTGACGCTGTTGTATGAGATTGATTCCAGCCCGTTATGGGGGCTGGCTGGCTGCCAATAAGGTTTGTCTGTGCATGGTGCAACATTTGTAGAGGTGACCCATGGATTTGCACCATGAGCAGCGTGGTAATGCTTGATTGGGATTAATGACTAAAAACATAGGGCAGAAACAATAATAGCGACCAACAATCTGACTTCCATGTTTGAGATACCACGGGTTTAGGAATATATGATGCTCAGGTGACACAAGTCCATTGAGTAGACATAGTAGGATGGCAGAATGAAGTCCATTTATAGGATGGAACATTATTTCATAAGCTCTCAATAGAGGGCAAGTTTCAGGAATTCTGGTGCAACCATGGTTGGCAGCCTAGAAAAGGTTAGCCAATAAGTCTTCTCAAGATTTATACTTTTATTTGTTATGCTAGGGGAGCCACATGGTATTTTTGATGTTGGTGGATGCAGCGCTGTCCACATCTGCTGGGTTTGAAAAAAACCAAAATTGATGTAGTGGCAGTCAACACTTTGTGGACATTGGGCTGACTGGGAAGGCCCTAGCAATCACATCAAAGGGGTTAAAATAGTATTTGCAGCAGTACTAATGGGATTGGTCATAATAGATGCAAACTTCATGGCTATGGTGGGGAGAGGCAGGGCTCTTTGTGCTCATGTTTTGGCCCACCATTTTATGACTTCTGCCACACATGTGGCCTTTTTAGTGTCGGTAGTGGGCGAGGCAGGTGTCAACCATTTTTAACAGGCCCCAGAAGCGTGCTTGACACGTTTATTATTGTTTGAGCTGAAATACGGGCTCATAATAGTGGTTGCTGTTGGAGGAGCCACCAGGTCTCCTTAGGTTTTTTTCTTAATAAGGGTCATGTACCCTGGGACTCCTTAGCTGGCTCTAAAGTCCAAGTTTCTGGATCCTTAGGATTACCTTTCGTCATCTTCCAGGTTTCTGCCATGCGTCCTAAGGTTGTGGTGGGTCATATTGGTAAATTTTTTTTATAAATCAGTGCCAACCAATTGTTGGACTCAAGTTTGTCATCAATAAATCAAAAATCATGTCATTCATTTAATAGTTAGGGTTAGCCTGCTGTGAGGGGCCACCTAATTTGTTTGCTGAATAGTTGGTTTCATTATTAAATATTCTTTGGGGTTGATCTTTTGGCTGTCAGCCTTGCCTATATAGTTGATACCACTGGGCTTCAATATTCAGTCATCATTGTGTTGTCAGATGGCTGAATTATCCCATTACTCAGGTTTTTTTGTGTTGATGGCAAATTCATTTACTGGCACTGAGTGGGTGATTTAAAATTTCTGATTGATGGTTATCCTCAAGTTTTTTATAAACAATGTGGGGTAAGCCAAAATGCATGAACAATGGAGTATGATCTGAAATGGACTCGCTATTTTTAACTGTATGTGGGGAAACATCTGCCTTAAAGTTTGCTATCTGGGAGCAGATGGAACTTATTGATAAACATGTTGGCAATCTGGGGCTGATTTATAGTTTTTAATTAAGCTCTGACTTTTGACATGTATATGTACCCTTGCCAGATTTTGCCATCTTTTAACTGGGGTCTTCAATAATTATTATAAAAGGAGATAAATATCTAGAGTAGCGTGGTATTGATTAAAAATTGATTTTTTACCAGAAAAAAAGCTTAAGATACTATGTGTCTAGTTATAGAAAATATCCATATTAAAATATCACGAGTAAGTAAAGGTTTTATAGATAACAAAAAGTAAGTATTTTTGAATCTAGTAAAGATTATGGGCTTTTTGTATATTAAATTCATATCGTTGATTATTAAAGCCTAGGTACAAACTTGTAGATCTCCATATTGTAAGAGAGAGAAGTAATATTTTTTACTATTTAAAATGCAAAGAACATGGATTACATAAATTCAAATTGCATCAGAGGTCATATATTTCATTTTATCAATGGGTATATAGTAGTTTCTGAGTGATAATGACTAATCTATAATAGTATAGATGCACTATCTAATATATATAGATATGCTTCAGAACTTAATTTGATGGTAAAAATCAACTTTATGGCAAAACATTTTTAGTGGCTATAATTATAGTCTTGCCTAAATATTGCATATGGTGGCTTGATTGCATTCAGGAAAATTTTAATATAGACTTTTATATAAATATACAAGGATTTTAAATATTGTAACTACCCTATGTAAACACCAGTTGATGTATGACGATGTTTTGTAGACTGAAAAACTGGTCATAAAGGTGAGAACACTTCACTATGCTTTATCAATACTAATTTACATGACCTATTCATTTCAAGCATTAAGTTTATTTAAGTTATAAAAATTAACAAATTAAAATGAGATCATGGTTTTATATGGTGATAAGTAACTCTAAATAGGTTTAGAGCTTATCCATCCATATGTTTATACTCTTAATGGTTTAGATTTTAAAAATACATACACAATTTTACCCAAGAAGCTAGTTACTATATTCATTTTTTTTTCTTTTAAACTGTAAGTGAGCGAGAATCAACTAGAGACATTCATTTCACTAAATGTTTAATAAAGTAAAGAAACAGCCATATGACTAACAGTTAAAGTTTTGTCTATCTAAAAATAAAATATCTAAAAGTTAAGATAAGAGCATAGAGTAGTTTTATAACCTTTATCTTGATCATATCCTGTAGATGGTATAAAATGGATAAGTATATATATAATGCTAAATAATTGCTGTATGAGAATCATGAGAACTTAAGATTAGCCTTTCTCCTATGATGAGAGCACTTGTGCTTTTATTAAAGTAAATGTGTAATCCAAAATTAATTACAGCAATTTATTATGAGGTTATTAAATATATTATTTGTACAAGGGGAAAGTAATTTGTACCTTGATGAACATGTTATGATGGATATTTAGAAGATATCCAAATTAATTATTCGAAAACGCTATCCTAACAGGCTCAATTATGGAGAGATTCCTCAATCTGGATAGTGTAAGGTATTAGATTAACAAAACTGAGAGCTAAGAACCAAAATTGAGAAATCATTCTACCTTACAAGTACTCTAAGTCAAAGGTTGAAGGTTAACAATATTTCTGACTCCTGACTCTAAGTATGTGCCTTAAAATTAAACCAACCCCTCCTTAGTCCCTTAGTATATTACATAAGTCCAAGGTGCAGCGGACATTCCTGCCTCTTGTCACATTGTAATTTTTAGAGAACAAGCTTATTTGGTCTCATAAATAATAATTCAACCCATGTTGCTAATGGTGATGTACAAATTCCTATAGATCAAAATTAAAATAACTTACATAATATAAGAGAAAATAACCTTTTTCAGAGGGTAATTAGTACTTATAAAAACAAGATTTATTTTAGAACTGGGGGATGGAACCCTAATTTCTAGATTTTAATAAGTAAAGTGTGAAGATTTTCTAGCATGATCTAAGAAACTTCCTTTGAGATGACCTTGAATCAAAGCCTAAAAAGGAAAAGTTAAAAACACTAAGCTTTAAGAATCAATAAAGAAGATGTGTCCAGGTAAAAATTTCCATTTTAATTATACAAGACTTCTAAATAGTTGAATTGCAAAGCATCTAACATCAAACGTAAAATTCTGATAAATCTTCTTTAGATGACTAAAAGCCCTTGAAGAAGCAACTAAAAAAGTAAATAGGATGGAGAAGCTTGAAGTCAGTCAGATTGTTCAACTTGCATCTAAAAGTTAAGCTTGATAAGCTACACATCAAATTAAAGCGATTCATTATGAAGTCAGAATTATTGTGATGTTTAACGTAAAAAAGATAGAAGAAAATTTAATGTTGTAAGTTTTATTATATCACTAAAAATCGTGATTGCCTAATGAATTTTCAGTCTTGTAAACTAGTACTATTGAAGGATTAAGGTCCACAAAGTCAGTTTAGTCCAATTATAAATTATACTAGAATAGAAAGAAATCTTTCTAAATTATGACTTACCAAGACAAGCATTATAAGTAATTCTGACACTTGAGGGCCCTTATTATAATGATAAAGACTACATCATATTATCACAATGTTATAATTAAGAATAATATTAATTTGGAATGCCATTTAAGATTGGCTCACCATTAAAGTAAAATTCAACTCTTTTTAGCCTTAGTAATCTTTTGATTTCATGTCAAACCAATAGGAGCTTCAGACATTAAAAAAAGAGATCTGATATGGCTAAAAGCTTATAGAAAGAAGCCCTATTGGAGGAATGGTAGGCTCATCCTATAAATTTAGCATCCAAGAATACCAAAATTTAAGATCTTATTATTAAAAATATAGGGTTGGAAATATCAGGATAAAATTTAGGAATTAAAAAATTCTGGAATCTCCTTAGCTAAAAGTATTGCAAAGATGATCAAATTCAAGTAAATATATCAATTGGCTTTTGAAATATGATGCAAAATGTTAGAAGCTTTTGAGTGTTTTTTTATTCATATAATTTTATTTGAGGTTGGCCAACCTTGGGACAAATATACCGCACCAATAGAGAGGATAGGGAGTAGGGAGCGAAAATATAGGAGTGGAGGACAAAACACAAGTACTGGGGGTAAAACCTTCCTGCACGTGTTCTGATAGGCCAGGATTACATGATCTAACTTCACTGATTCGCTTAGTCAGACTAAGGCATGGTGCGTAATCCACATGTATTGCTATCCTCTTGGCACAGAAATACAATTTCTGCCACAACGGGATTGAGCCTATGACATGAGGGGTGATATTGGGACGTCCTCCCAACTATGCCACAGCCCCTCTTTTGAGTGTTTTTAATTCTTTTATTTGTTTATAGATATTAAATGAGATTTTACAAGTCTAAGCGATTATCAAATTATATGTTTATAAAATATATAAGTTGTTGTTAACCTTAATTCTGGATTATATAGCAGTTCAAAATAATAAAGTTTTTTTTCCTAAGTGCAAATACTTTTTATATAAGGAATGACATACGTGTTCATTTATTTTAGGAATCAGACAACATACTAAGCCGTTTTTCATATTCTAGTTCATTCATCTTAGAATCAAGTGTGAGCTGGGTTTGTGTATCACACTAAAGTGGTAAAGGTGTTAATAACCCCAATTTATGGTTATATTCAGATAAACCGTTCTTTAATGAGTGATCTTCCTATATGGTTGGTATCTAATAGTTGTTTAAACTCCTTTGTCAATAATTGAAAAAACAAATTAGTTACATTATCCAAAACATACATAACTTCTAATATCCTTGGAGGGGTCCATTAAAGTTCCCATGCAGCACATTCTACTAGCTTGGTTTAACACCTACCAACCCTGATACGATCCTCTTTATTATGATGTTCTTTTTTAAAGAAATTTATTGGGTTGGCAAGGGTTTAGCTCATATCTCATCCTCAGAGCCAGTTATTACCTAGATTGAAGCTAAACAATCTCCTTTATAAGCAATAAACTAGAATAAATCTACAGGGCTTTTAATAAAGTTTAGTTCTAAGGGAAATTAACAAAGCCTTCAAGTGAAACTGTATACTATGGCGATCAAATTTATAAATCTCTATCAACCTAAATGACAAGAAATTGCAATTAATATGAACTTTAATTGACAAACAATTGACATTTATGGAATCCCTTGATTGGTGCTTACAATTGTTAGACAATGTAGCTTGTACAGACGAGTCTCAGGATGCAGCTTGGCCAGGTATGTTTATGGTATATAAAGGAGAAGCAATTGTGGAAGAGTATATACAATTGTTTCTCTCGCTTAATATCTTGGAGGAAGTTAGTATTTATAATAAAACTGCAATTTCACTCAGGATGAGATGCCACCCAGAGAAAAGCTAGAATACCTCTGGTACAACTATCCATATGGTGGGATGCACAGAGAGTAGGGCAATCATAATAGCTAGCTAATAATTCCCAAATTTGTATTCATTACCACTAGGTGTCCAGCGAACTTCTTAAATTCATATAAAAATCTGGGGTTTTTAAAAATTTATATTTAAATCAAGGATTGGCAAGCGGGAAAATGAAGCAACAAAGGAACCTATGAAAGCAGCATCAATATAAACTCATTGTATATAAGGAACAGAAAACATATGCATTTCAGTTTGGAATAACTTTGCAATTTAGCTACAGCGGATTGAAACCCTAAATTGTTATCAATCTCAGTTCTGATACTACCTGCCCAACCAGATAAATATCTATTCTTTTTAAGAAAATTTATTCCTCTGCAATTGCGCTTGGCGCAATGACAATGACACCTCTGGCAGACATTAGGTTACGCCCATGGACAGACCAAATATAGGAGTCCCATTGAGTAAAAAAAGTGCTAATCACGCTTTTACCTGTTGGGGATGGCCTTGTTTCCACTAGCAATAAGGGGAACGGATGAGATGGAATTTCCAAGCCAAAAGGTGAGTCAATCAATTTAATTTGGCAATTTTACCACTTTAACTTGACTATTAGAACTTGTTTTAGTGATGGAAAACTCTTGTTGTGAAAGAACTCTATGAAACATTCTCTGGAGCTGGCTTCTGACCACGCCACCTCCTGACAAACCTCCTGATCTTTATGCATCAACTCATGTGTGGTTAGCAGAGGAGAAGCGGCGTGGTCTCAAAGAGGTACGCCTAAGCCTAGTTATTATCTACCACATGTTTCAAATCACCCATGGTAATGAGAGGGTTGGCCGCCAGCTTACACTCCTTTTTGGTCCAAAACAAGAATCCTTCCAATTGAACCGCAAGGGTTTCCCCAAGACCTACACTTAACTAAGGTGCTAAGTTCCCTTAAAGCACAGCTACCCTTCATGTTTTATCAAAACTTACAGCCTGACTTTAACTGCTTCAATGGCGGAGACTTGTTTGGCTGAGTCATTTGAGAAAAAGATTAAATAAGTCTTGGATATGAAAAGCCAATTTAAGATGGCAAAAACTATATGAGATTTGATGTGTCTCTAATAAAGTAGTAACACAGTAAAAAACTCCCGTCAGGGAGAGTCAGAACCAATTTGTTTTGCTAAGAGTATATTAGTTGATAAAGTATAAATACAAAAAAACGAGGAATCCCTACAATCACCAAGGTTTGTGACACTGTAGAGTGTATGCCTAAGAATTTTCCTTCCGGGAAGCCCATCCAAGAACATTATGCAAATAAAAGGTAGCTTGGCCATTGTACTTATCTTCTTATTTCCCTTAAGATAGTTTATGGTGAAGCACATGAAAACAGTTTTCGGATTTATAAGTAATAGAGCAAATTAAAAATTACCTGAAACTAGACAAGGTGAAAAAATACATTCCATTAAAGGAAGCTGGAACATTCACACTGGTAGACAACACTAAAAGCGCCATCTTCTGGTAAATATGTGATATTCTTATGATATAGTAATCTAAATGTTTATGGAGGGATGCAGTTCCTTTTACATCTTGCCCCACCCATAAATTTTAGGGATAAATTGGTGGCATAATTCCCGCCGCATTTTAACTTTTAATATTCAAAAGTGACACTCCCCCCGGAACCTTTGCCATACACATGGGACTTTGTGACAGAACTGACCACAATGACTAAACTGGGGATTATGTAAGGCTCATAAAGTATCACTTTCCAAGGAATACAGTGAGTATAATATGTTTTAGGAGTTTGAGGTGCCCCTTCTTTAAATATGACTAACATTTTACTAAACCTTCAATTTATAGTAGGTAAAATTTTCAGGGGTTGCCTTAAATTAACTAAATTGAAAATCCCAAGACACATTGAAGAAGTACATCCAATCTTCATTAGATTCTGGATTCCTATCCCCCATCTAGATATTTAGTAGTGTCTCCCATTCTGCTTTTCCCAAAGGTCAATGAGGATCTCCAACCCTGTATTAGTAATTGAGAATTAAGCACATAACTTGGACTGTTCTTAACTCTCGCCAGTATTTGAAAATAACTTACCGTTGATTCCAGGAAGTACCTGGTTCACCACGTTTTACCTGATGGAGGCTTTCTGTCATGGAAACGGCAGAAGAGGTTTAGACCAGCCTGCCAGTCATGATGCATAAGCACTCAAAAAGCAAGCCAGAATGCCAGAGGCATTGCTAACCATATGACTTGATATAAAGCTGGGCATCGGGAAATGACAAAGTGTTGGTGAAGCACAAAGGTGAGAATCATATCAACAGGGAACCACACTGAACCCACTCCTGACCCAGAGGGTCTCGCTGCAGGGGGTGGAATCACATAGATAGTTTCGATGAGATCCTCCGCATATGGGGCCATTTCAACTGGGGTGGCAAGGAGACAGATTCTCTCTTGCAATTGGTGGACATACGGCCACAAGATCCCCATGTATTGCTGTCAGAAATTAATGATAATAGGGCTTTAGAGCCAAAGGTATCAGACTCGCTGAACCCAATTGACGACAGTGGGGACCATAGTGCCCAAGAGTACTGGTTAAAACCCATCTGGTATATGGACTGACAGGCCACCAGGAAAATGCCATCAGGGATGCGGTCAGAAGAAATAATAAAATTTGTTTTGGTTTTGGCAAAAGTTTATTGAAGGAAAAGGAAGAAAATTGACCAACAATTTTCTCAGTGCTGTGCAACTGATTAAATAGTGGTCAATTGGGGTAGTGACAAGATGGGATCAGGTCCCACAATTTTGACCAAACTGGCAAATTGTTTGGGAATGGGAGGGTTTGTTCCTTGAGAACTGACATCACAAAATCAGCGGTGGGCCGAGTTGCTGTTGGTTTGACCTCAAATGACTAAACTGGGGCTCAGCTACGTTTGCGACAGTTGGTGCAACAGCATTTGGCCTGACAAGTGACAGGAATCCCCAAGGCCACCCCACATAGGGATGGGTCCATTTGGTTGGGAATGGGTTCAGGACGCCTAACCCACCCATGCTCGGTTGCTGGACCGTTCATTGAGTCAATGGCATCACATCAGCTGCAACACCCAAATTACCTACTGGGGGCTTCAAACCCTCGTCAGTGGCACCCAATGCTATAGCCTGATCGTCAAGGATCATCCTTGACAACTTTGGTAGGAGGGTGCTTTGTTCGAATGGCATATTGGTTGAATTGGAACCATTAGGCATTCTGGCTAATACCTCAGTCTTCATGCCTTTCTGGCCATTTGAGATTCGGGCATCGACCAGATTGCCATTCAAATTAGATCTGGCTGATTTCAATTGAAAATTTTGGCGCAGATTTTGCTAATTCTCCATAACAGTTCTGCCAAGGTGAGTGTGGGTATTGGGGGTGGGATCCAAAGCGGAAGGGCTGTTACCCATTGCTCATCTATTATGTAAGCGAGATCTCCATGAGTAACAAGGTGTACCGCCAGCCTCTTCAGTTTTTTTACTCAGGAACAGGAAGATGGCCTAATCAACAGCCAGGGGATGTTCCCTGAGACTTACACTTTCCATCAATACTGTTACAAAATAAGCATCAAAAATTATACTACTTTCAAATTACATCAGGTGGATTATAAATATCATGTATGCCTTTAGACTCAAGAGCGCAATGTCTTTATTCAAACGTCTTTTTGTTCACGTTTTAAGAGGTCTACATGGGCGCTCTTGTGTTACCTATATGGATGACATTCTCATGTTTACAAAATAAATGAAGCTGCATGTACATGATGTCATCTCAGTTATTAAAGCACTCCATGTGGAGAGCCTCAAGTTAGGAATCATAAAGTCGGAGTTCCATAAAACCTTAAAGTCTTTCCAGGTTAATGTTTATTAAAAAGTAGATATGCTGTATTCCCAAAAAATTGAAGGTAATCAAGGAGTGTAAATCTCACACTGATAAAACTGAAGCGTTTAGATTCTTAGGGATAGTCAACTTCCTAGCGTTTTTCAAAAAGGGTCTTGGTGGTTGAAGCCCCATAACCATATAAATGGGTTAGGTACCATTTTCAAAGAGTCTTACACAAGAAAGAACACCTTCATGTAATAAAGAATAATTTCCTAAAAGCTTAATTTCTAACAACCTTGATTCATAGAAAGTACTCTTTATTGAGGCAGATGCATTAAATTGTGAGAATAGGGCATTACTTCTACAGAAGGGTGAAGATGGGATAGAGCATCACATTTTTACTTTAGTAAAAGTTGCTACCAGAATAAAACAACTACAAATACAGATAAGGTTTGCTTTCCATAGTAGCATCACTACAAAAGTGGTAGAGTCACCTTATGAATGCTTAGTGGCTCATTACCATTTTTAAAGACCACAAGGCGCTGGAGTAATACAGGAAGCCTCAAAGAATGAGCCATAGGGAAGCAAGATGGCACCCAGAACTTTTCAAATTTAACTTTAAAATTTTAATAGCATTCTGGCAAGGATGACCTGATTTTGGATCCTTTAAGTTGAGGCCCTGGAATATTCTTCTCTGATAAGAGCTGGATGATTAGAATACTTCTAACATGCTTCCACCCAACGTTTTTGCGCTCTTTAGGGGAAGGGCTAATAGAGTTAATGAAAATTGCCTTTAAAAGGAAGAATATGATTGGCTGGATGCTTTGTAATGAACCGATTGATGTAATTTATACTAGATATAAGGATTTTTAGTCACATGGAAAACAGAAACATTAGTTTTAGGGAAATTGTGGATTCTCACAGTGAGCTATGTGGAGAGATCAAAAAATTCTGCCGCATGTATCCGTTGTCTATAAGTACTGTAATTACTAAGACTTTAGAACTAATAATATGACAATTTCATGGCCATGTATGGTTGAAAGACAAAGAAATATGTACCAAATGCTTATCTGCGCCCAAATGAACCATATCATAATCAGCCACATGGAAATTCAATGCATATAAAAAGCCATATATGCCCTGGTCATCCATAAGCATGGATTTTATCACCACCTTAACAAGAATCTAGAGAGTCAGACGCCATTTATTATGTAGTAAACATCCTCACTAAGTATGACAATCTCATCCCTTGAAACTCTCAGATCACATTTAAAGGGACAGTGACAATTTTCTGGGAAGAAGTCTTTCCTCAACATGGGGTTCTAGAAGACAACTCAGATCAAGGTCCACAATTTATTTAAAAATTTAAGGAAACATTCTATAAAGTCTGCATACCAAGGCTTGTAGATCATCAGAGTACCAGCCACAGTTGGAGGGAAAAAACAGAAAGAGTTAACAGGTACTTTTTCAATACTTTTGGTGGTATGTGTCTGGACGTCAGACTTCTTGGAGGTTTTTGGCTGTAGTTGGCCTAATATTATATAGAGACCAGATACATGAATCCATAGAAATTTTACCCTTATCTAATAATCTAGGATACCAAACTGATCCTTAAAGTCCCTCATTAGCTTGTCACAACCTTTTACTTGATGAGATTATCAGAAATTCAGGAGAATCTAATACCTGGTTAATTGCTTGAACTTGAAGTTAAAGATCAAAAGAATAAGGGTAATAAAAAAGATGTGATAATCCTAGTGTTGAAGTAGGGAGCTATGTGTTAGTACACTTTAGAAATTTATAAAACTAAAGCTCCTCACATAAATTTTGGTTCCATCTTGATTGGTCCCTACCAGGTAAAGCGTCAAGCTAATATGGTAAATTTTGAAATTTCCCTGCCCAAAGAATTATGAGGGCACCCAAAAATTTACATCTCTCAGCCAAGCTGTTCAAAGACATGGTACTGGAAAGACCAATTTCTTATAGCAAACTCACTCCATAATATCTGAATATGAATCCAAGGAGATTTTAGATTTCAAGATAGTTTAGGAAAAAGAAATGTGTAATTTATGGTGCAACATGGCGATATTGGCAAAAGTGTGATTTGCACTAATACAGTTATTTTCGTTTGAAGACAATATACCTTAAGAATAACCTAGAATGTAGGGTGCAAAAGTAAGTTTTATCTGAGTATAACTAAGCAAGTCTAATGTAGTCTCGTTGGGTACTTATAGCGTTGAAGATCCAGCATCATGATAAACCAATGTTGCTTTGGTGATCATTGATACCAAGATTTACCATATACATCTTGTCACCCTTCTAATATCTGACCCTTCCAATTTTATACATGATCTGGGAGGGCATAATTTGTGAGTCAGCCTTCTTTGACGCTCACAAATATTTTAATTATTCGCTTTTTTGATCTACCAATAGAACATGGACGTTACTTCTGAGATCTGAGGGTCATCTGTATAACATTGGTACATCTTGAGGGCCTTTTTTAACATTAGGAACATCTTTTAGAGTTTTAGTCAATGGGGCAGCTCATAATAGATTTTCTATGTAATTTTTACTTTATAATAAAACGGAACTGAGTTAGGGAACTGGAAATCTAGCTGACAAGCAGATAGAGATCAATCCGCTAAAGTTCAGGATCTTATTCTTAAATTAATTATAAAGTGTTTAGATCACAGGTTGAGAAAGGCTTGCAGAATATCTGATGGTGGATCAATAAGAGTTGATCTACTATAACACATGTGTTGATGCAAGGTATTCCATAGGCCCCTAATTCTATAGATCAACTTCAGCGTCATGATCTAAGGAATAACAAACCTAATCTAATAATAAAATAAAGATTAAGATGATATATATATATAAAATTTAAACAAAATTAATTGATTGTGTAGACCAAAGTTTTACTGGAAGTATCTTGTCATGTGGAACGACTATCTTTATAAAAGAGTTCACTTGGTAAACAGCTGAGGATTGCAAAAACTGTTGTGAGAAAATCCGCGAGTACTTCTGTTCAAAAATGTTGATGTTACTTTTTCATAATACATTGGTTTATCACATTGTACTAATTAAGGATAATACTAATTTTCAATGGTATCTAAGATCCACTTACATTTTAAAAATTCTTCCTCTTTTTGTAATCTCAGCGGAATTTTGTTTGGATCCTTTTCAATTCTATCAGAACTTCACAATTGCAAAAGGGGATCTGATAAGGCCAAAGCTACTAGGAAGAAGCCTAAATTGAAGGTATGAATGCTCAGCCTATTAAACGGACATCTAAGTCAAAAAATGTATAGATTAAATTAAATCTATCAGCAAATGCATGAAAGTATTAAGATATAATTAGAGATCAATAAATGTAAAAGATCTTTGAACACAAACCATCTAAAAGATGATCAAAAACAAGTTTGTCTAAATTTGCATTTGTTTATGATGATAAGTTGGAAATGCTTAAAATATATCTTTATAACCTTTTGCTTTCTTAGAGATAATCCTCATCCTCAAACATTTCTATGCTGTTTTCAAATTTTAGGTCTTAAAGGACTAGAGGTGGTAACCTCAATTAGGTCTTTCTAGGCAGTAAAAATATAAGGACTCTCTTATTACTATATAAACATTTATGTATGAAACCTTATTATGACCATTATTTTCAACAATCAGACACTGAACTCAGCCACCTTATCACGTCCTTGTTCACCTTATCTTTGAATCAAGGTACGCTGATGGGTTTATGTAACACTCTAACAGTGGTTCAGAGGCTAATAACCCATTTTTGTTGGTATGCAGACAAATCATTTGCTTTCAGGAGTGATCTTCCTTTTGTGGACGGTTACTTACTTAGTCCTTCCAAACTCCTTTGTCAATTACTAGAAGGACCCGTCCATTACACTTATTCTTTCTCCTAAATCATTATTAATTGAACATTCATACTCAGGAGCTGCTATATCTAATATCTTTTACAAAAACTTTAACTTGCTGATCATTTTGTTTAAGAGGGTATGTAGAGTTAAATTTCCTTTTTTACCATTTTTTGGGCCAGCTATCCTGGGTATAATACATCAACCTATATCATAAACCTATATATTTGGGGTTTTATGCCACCAGATGGGACGGCCACAAAAACATTGTTTCTAGAGGGATTGACTTGCATAGCAACAATGATTGAAGACTTTTCAAAAGGGTCCATTTGCTTCAGGAAACTGGAGGTGAAAAGTTTTTGATTAAATCAAGTATATTGTAAAGTACTGAGCCACTACCCAACTGTTCTCTAACTATAAAACCATTTAATATCTATATAATATATATATATATGACAAATCAGGTGAGACGCCAAGATGGCATTAATTATCAAAATTCTGGCGCACATATACAATTATGGTGTTAAGCCATCTGTCATGGAACAGGATATCAAGTTGAAAGACTTTATGAAGTACATGGAACACATTTATAAGAGGTAGAAAGTCAGTTCATATGTTGTTAGCCCCAGCTTTCACACAATCCTAAAATACATCTTCTTGTGACTAAATCGACATGGTTGCTTAAATTGAAGGTTCTTAGAATTTATGCTCATCAGATCGTCAGACTTGTACTTAGGTCCAAGTAGTGTTTACATCAGCATGATAATTGTAGATATGCACATCATTCACCAGATGCTTTAACTTCTGATTCATTAAAAAAAATATCCTTTATGTCATGATTCTGCTAATAATAGTAAACAGGTTTTAATCTGAGTGTGTAACAACCCATTAAAAAGCCCTGAATTCCAGTGGCATAGAGCCCTAATGACTTGGAGGAAGGACAACCTATGGCCTGTTAGTGTAGCAAAAGTTAAGTAAAGTACCAAAGGCCCGAATAATAAATACAGATGGCTGAGAAGGAGGCAACTGCAAGCCTTGCGGGACAACCCCAAGGGTGGGGGAGGCATGGAGGATGACCAAGACTTTTGGGTTTGCAGTTGCTGGCCTTTGGTTTCAGTCACATAATAACAAGGTTCATTTATATTTAAAATAATTATTAGGTTCATTTAAAAAGTTGCTGATTTGAAAAAACGAGGAATGGGATCTCAATCAAAGCAAATTGGTTTGATTCAAATAGGGGGTAGGCTTGGACAATGTCTCAAGTTGTTGGGATGTTTCAAGCTGCTGCGCATAGTCAGAAAAGTTGTTGGAATGATATATCAATTTGTTAATGTAAAATGGGGTGATTGCTCTGGGCAGCGATGCTCCAGATGATACAGCGACTGGACTTTACCTCTAGGTTATTAGAATGGCCATTTATTGCCCATGAATGACATATTGAAACTTGAGGAATGAGAGGCCTCATCTCATGTAGATCACGCTGACCAGTGGTGGGTCAGTGAGGCAAGTTAGGCGGATGAAGATGAGCATCCTGGGTAAGGGATTTCAATTTAAGATTATCAAATCGTGCCAAACCATTGTTGGGTTAGTGAACTAGATCTGTCAGATTAGTTAGCTCTAGTGGTATAGCGGATTGGAGAAGCAGGTCATGAGTTTAACTTCTGATGACCTTGGCTAGCGCACAGCAAGCCAAAGATTGATGGATCATAGTGCCCAACAAACAATCATAAGTCTTGGAACGCTGATTTTGTTGTGTTTAGTTGGGTTCAAAGAGAGAATATTGTTAGCCATTAATCCAGAGGAGTCCATGGAAAAGGTTTTTAGTAATTTAAGGTTTTTTGAAACTGAAAAAAGAATGAATTTAAAACTGACCCTAGTAAGAGCAGTTGTCTATTATACTTGGTGTTGATGGAAGTTATTGGGTTAATGACTAGGACTGAGCCAGCTAATGTGCATGAGAAGAGCAGCCTAAATTTGAGGGATTGTCAAATTGCTTGCATATGAGATTGTAAAGGGTCTGACAACATAATTTACAGATCAGCGAGTGAGGTACTCTAATGATTCAAACTTGAGTGAATTTCTTTTATTGTTGAATTTGTTAAATTTTTATTAATTAATTTTAAATTTTAATTTGAGTTTCAGACCTGAGGACAATACCGCACTGATGAAGGGAAGTGAAGGAAATGATAAAGGAGGATAAAACCTGGAAAGCCTCCATGCACGGCGTATGATAGGTCAGGAACCCCATGGACCGCCTATGCTATTCGCTATCTCAGTTTGGGGCATTGGTGTGCAAACCAACACAGTCATAATCGTCCAATACCCAATTTTCATCTACCAAGATTGAACTTGGGGAGGCAGTAGTAGAGGGTCCATATTCTACCACTGGGTTATCCTCCCCAGATTTTCTTTTATTGTATGATCATTATAATTGGTTTCAGAGGAGACATTTTTGACAATTGACTAAAAATGATATACGTTGGGAATGAACTCTCAACTCAGATTTTCTCCCCTTGATCTAAATCTCAAAATTTTTTGATATAAATAGGGCTTCTGACTCAGTAACGCTTTCTAGAGTTTCGAGGTCAAAATCGCCATTTTTAGGGGGGCGGCGGATGACAGTGTGAGGACTTAAAAGGGTGTGGGTCCTGCTGGTGCCCTCTGTCCAGAACTACCTCCCTACAAACCCCCTTAATCTTATTTACAAGAAAAGAAGCAGAAAAGGGGGTAAATTAGGTAGATTTTTGGGCGCTAAAGCAGTTACCCAACGTTCATCAAAAACATGGGCTAAGTCACCCATTTAATACAAAGTCCCAAAGCTGCTTTAGGTCCCTTCTTTCCTCTATAGGGGAACTTCCCACGGCCTAACCCATGGGGTTGGGTTTCCAGTATTAACTCTAATAGCTTATATTTTACACCGCCTTAGTAGCTGGTTGAGGCTATAATTTGAAGATAGGGATATAACCATTTTTGGCTAATAAATGAGACATTCCAGTGGAAGTGTGGTTCCGGTTTTGGTGAATGTAAATTTGGCCATTTACAGGCGAGATGCTTAATTATCCTGCTTCACATTATTATAGCTTCAGAAAGAAGAGCTCCAAACTTTGGTTTACCATATTGTATGCCCATCTTACTGGGGGAAGGCAGAGGTTTGACAAGGGCAAACACAAAGGATTAAGAAGAAAAATTATCAATCAGGCAGTATACCGAGAATCCTGATTACTGATTATTTACTTTGTAATTCCATGCAGACAGAGGATATTGTTAACTAACAGGTGAAAACTTTACATGGACGCAATGGTGGTCTGACAAGTAATTAATTACTCATATTAGGAAATGATCCACCACGAATATAACTGCATCAAAGCCCTAAGAGATGGGCAAATCAAAATAAAAAGCACTGAAACATAAGTTCAAAAAAATTTTGTGGATTGATAAAGAAAAGAAAGCCTGCAGTTTTATAGACTAGCCTTGGTCTGATTGCATGTAAGGCAAGCCTTAGTAAACCGTTTCACGTTAGAGGGCAATTCCTTCCATCTATAACACTAGAGGAACAACCTTTATAATTCATGTTTTCCAAAATGACTCTCTGATGGAAAGAATCTTAACAATATAAATGCTTTCTTCCCGTAGGGGGACCATAAAGCAATTACTATCAACCTAATGACTATATTATTTGATGTTTTATATTCTTAACCTAGGGGGCTACCTATATAGCAACGATTTTCTTAAGTATCAGGAACTATCAAGAGATTGTCTGACTCAAACACACATGGCTTTAAAAATTTGGTTTTTGATACAGAGGACAAGAGAAAGATTTAATTAAGATCAAGTTAGCGCGGAGCTATATCCTGTTCAGGGAGATTGAAACGTATGAATTTTGGGAAGCCACAAACAAAGGTTCATGGTAATATGTAGGTTTTGTAGAAAGCATCTGATAAGAATCTATTTCCGCTCTTTACAAAACTAGTATTTAGAGTCAAACAATGATACTTCTCCACCATTAAGACCCTTGAGGGATAATCTTTTAGAAAAAAGTAATGAAGCAATGCACAATGGTTCTTTAGCACCACTAAAAAAGTATGAGAACAATGAAGATTTACTTCATTATATAAACATTTATACGTTAAAAATAAGTCCAATTCATAGATTCATAATTTTAAAAAACCAATAATATATTCTTATAAAACCAATAGGAGTTTTAAGCCATCATCATCATCCTACAGTAGAGCTTCGTTGATATCAAATTATGGTGCTTCAGTAGTACCATTAAAGAGCTTGTCAGGGTTCACATGACCAAAAAAAGGGAACAGGAAAAAGGATGAATTATTAGTGTAAAATGCTTCATCATACTCTGCATTCAAATCGGAGATTTCTTACTAGAGTGCCGCATACAACGGAGCAGACACACCTGAGAGTTGGTAATAAACTTTGATGAAAATTTCGCGTTCTCAAAAATTTCTCAATTTAGATATAAAGTATGAGTAATTAATCCCTAATTACGAACCACTTTTTGGAGCTACAATATGACTTAGGCAAAAATGATACCCATATGAAAGAAGACTTGAGGCTGGAAAATAAAACACTATCGTGGATTCAAAGTAAGGTTAATTTTGGGCAAGATGATCAAAAACTAAGGCCAAGTGGGCGTCATGAGAAGTTTCTCATTATAGAACAGCAAAATTATACCTTAATAGCATTCACGAATACTCAAAGATTTAACACATAAAAGATTTTTTCTTTCCAGTCAGACCAATTTCAAGAACCTTTCTAAACGAAACTTGAAAATTTTTAACATCAACGTGACACACTACCCATTTTCTAATTATGTCCACAGCACCGTCGCTTGTTAATCTGTTGTGGGCAGCGGCACTTTACCCCTTAATGTCTTTGTCCTTTGTGAAAACGCGTTTAACCAAGCTTGAGTACCTTGCTAAAGTCTTCTGGCCACTTTGTCCCTCCAAGCGACTTAGCGCTCCATCTTGAATGCATCCACTCAACTCTCCCTCACTCTTTGCTCTTCCTCATCTAAAGTAGCTTCTGCCTTTTTGCCAATTATGGGCAACTATTCCTGTATTCCAACAGAACAATTATTGAGCTTTCCATTACTGCCTCTGCACTATTTGGATTTATCAATTTATGATCTTAAAAAGGCTGTTTTATAATAGGGTTGTTCACCAAAAAGGATTCTGCTATGGCGGTAACTCCTAAAATTTATAAATATACCCCAGTTCACACCACTTTCACTCAACTCCCCTGCTGACACCATGCTGGTGGTGACATTTGCAAATGCCCCTTTGCATCTTCAGACGCAAATATTATATGAGGAATTAACATCCAGGCTATCTGCCTATAGCACTTATCCCATCCTTTATTTCATTATTACTTCCGGTGTAGCGTGCAAAGAAGCCCCAAACGCCACTACCATCATCACCACTCATCAACCCGGACTTGCCAACAGACCCTTCTAAGCACATACTGCTACAGCTTGATCATTTCTTTTGGGTTTGTATGAACTATGGTTGAAAAATTTGATCCACCTGTTTTTATCTGACCACTCTAAAAACTCCTGCCATAGCGCCATTGACCCTTCATCTAGTGACATCAATTTTGATAAACTTTGAGACATCTGAGTTAGTTTTGCTGCCACACCATCCCAGATGGCTCACACATCTTGAGCCAAATTGAGTACTATGCTCACACCCAACCCTCTTACCATGCTCCCCAGCCTGAATTATCTACAGCCAATTAGTATGAGGCTTAGAATTTGTTTTCAACAAAAATCTTCCTATTCCCCCAAAACCCATCCTTATTCTGGTGCCTCAATCTTTTTTTAACCAGAATCCTTGGGCCCTATCAGATGAGGTAACTGAATTGGGTGAAGCAGTTTGTCATCTGCTAAACAACACTTTTATTGAAAAATACTTTTAGTCTGATTTTGATGTACGTTCCATCCTTTGAAAATATGCATTAAAGACCAATTCAGAGCATTTCCTGAGTGATCACTTTTTCTGGAGCTGCTATTGCTATCCTGATAGCCATCCCCTCCACAAAAAAATTTAAAATTAAGTATCTGACCTGGAAAAAGGTTTGGTCCACATGACTTTCCCTCCAGTTTCCAACTTACAGCCAAAGAAGAATTAACTATCCTATAACAGACAACATATGATTCTTTCCATAATGTTTATGCAGCTTCCAAGTTTGCCCTCAATACCTAATCTCCCTAAGTAATATCTAGGTTGTTTCTCTGCTCCTTAATACCCGCATTCAAGCTGAACACAATCTATTAAAAAAATAATAAAGCTCTTGTGATGTCCTAAATACATATACTCCCTTATTTACATTCCTCTATCTCCCACCCTTTGGATGCTCCCAACTAATGCTTTCTGGCTTGTGTAGTTGTTTAAGCCAAGCTAACAGTGTGTTTGTTACATTTAATTTCCTCCCATCCCCCTCAGCCATGGTGTTATAGCAGTTTACACTATCTAAGTAATTGGTTAATGCTTTTATTGTTGTTAAATTCTGTTTTGGTTATTATTTGTAACAAACTATTTATCTAAATTTTATTATTTTTATTTTGCTCTATGAGCATTTTATTATTGTACTTCCCTCGTCAGCCTGCCTCATTTAAACAATATATCCTATAAAGAGTTAATCATCTTTTTAAAACATGTGAGATTTTTCTTGAGGAAAAAGGTCATAAAAAAATTTAATCCATTTCTTGGTGTAAAATGGTGATAGCGATTACCAGCTCTTCTCAGTTTGCACTTAGATCTAGCTATTCAAACAATCTAGCATACTAAAACCTTAGCCTTTCCACATAGCACCCCATTTTTCTTCTAAAAAGGTAGGGGATGGAGTTGAGCACCTTCATATTAATAAATTATCCAATTTTCATCCAAGGCCTCAATGATCATATAATTTTCTATAAAAAGATAGGAGTAACTGAAGTAGATCTCATAAATATTGATCCTTTTTTCAAATGTCATCCACAGAGATTTCCAATGTGGCGTCCTCTATTGGGGACAGAGAGTAAATGGGGAAAGACCTGACCATGTTGTGGCAAGCTTAAACTCAAAAAACTCATTTGAGTGGGGAGCCAGGAAAACTAGTAACATCAAACAAGTCTAAAAAAACATTGATAAACTCAGGGACTTCAGATATTGTAACATGAGGAGTTTTTCATACATTTTCCAATCTATTATGGATGGGCGCCTTTGAGGATGGTCCCTTAATATATAGGAACAATGGGTGATATAGTAGATTTGGTTTGATTGTGCAATAAAGAAATTAATTAAATGGATCAATATTAATTAACTTTCCATACTTTATAAAATTAAAACTAATTTTAGTAGAATTGGAGCTCTTAAAATTATCTCATATGGGATTACTATATATTTGAAGTGTCAAATTACAGGTTGGGAGGACTTGTTAAAAGTTCCCTATCCAATTAACCCAATCAAAAAAACGTACAATTGGTTGGTTATGCCAGAGATCAGGAACACGGCGTGAGGTAAGAAATGTCAGGCGGCAAAAAACTTATGCTGTTAATTGGCTAGGTAGCTGGGGCTTAAGTTTAAGTAATTATAAGAACCTCTAATGTGATACTAGTAAAAGAAACAAAGAAATAGTAGATAGTACAACTTATTGGATTAAGTGTGGACTTCAGCAGTTATTCTAAAAGGACGCCAGGGGAGGGTGCCTCAGTGGTAAAGCATGTACTTAATGACCACAGTCTATGAAATTAATCCTGGTAGATAAAATTTAAGTAGGGGACAATAAATGACTTTATTGCTCTGTGCACATGGCCCCAAACTGAGATAGCAAAAAAGTAAGGTGCTTATGGAGTTCCAGGCCTATAAGAGCGCTGCGCCTTAGGGATCTAAATTTAGGTTACCACTTTAAACTTTAGGTTTTCCATTAATTGGTATGGTACTGTTCCCAGGTCAGACCACCTCAATTAAAAATCAAAGAGGACTGCAGTGTGAACCTACCAATAAAAGTCTTTCTTACTATAGTTGAATCAGATTATTGTTATGCGTCTCAAAGGACAGTAAGCTTCACATTGTTTTTTTGTATTTAATGGTAGCTTAACCTTTTAATACTATTCTCCAATTTCATTACAATGTAAAAGACATACCAGAGGATTTTGCTAATGGTGCTCAAATAGAGAGACCACTATTTCACACTTCAACTCTTTATACAAACTGGAACAATATAAGGTCATTCCATTTACATATTAGTTCTTTTCAGAGTCTCAGTTTTAAATGATGGGCTTTAAGGCAAATTATGCAATGAAGTTAAGTAAACGTCAGAAAATTACACCCCTTTTCACAGTAGAAATACATTTTGACTGGTAAGACATGTTTTTGAAATTATAACCAGCAGACTGCTTAGATTAAATTTATTACAGCAAGAAACAACAACTAACTCCATTTGCAAAAAAACTAAAAGACATTTTGCGTGGCTCCATAGAAAAAACCGATTTAATGCTTGCAACCCAAATAAATTTCATGGAAAAGGTTTACTAATTCGACTTTTGAGGGTTTTCCATCAACCTCACATTGCCCTAAACGGTTGATAAGATATCAAAAGCTGGTGTGGATGGAGCCTGGGATGAGCGAGTGTTGATTCTAACTAGGCCATGGGATGAGGTTTAAACTGAGTCAGGTCAATGGTTGGTACTTGCGTTAGGGCTGGGATTGAACAAGGTGATGGTGAAATGGGTGAATTTGAGGTTCAAGCTGGATTAAAGTCATAAATGAACTGAGTCATAGATGTGGTAGTTCAGCCATCAGAGAATTCTATCAAGCCTAGGACGATAAAATTTTGGTTACAGAATATTTCAACGGACAGAGTGTCAGGAATGATGGAGGATTCTGAAGTATTATTGCAGCAGATGGCTATGAGGAAAGGAACCTTGGAACTAGAGATTCTTTGGTTCTGTTTCTTATCAACCTGCTTAGTATACACAATAAAGCCGCTAACTTAAAAGCCTTATCTATCTTATTATTGCCATTTGTGGTTTAAATTGGTATATCTAGACGGAGGTCATGTTTGGCATTCACAAGCAGTAGGTGGAAATTGAGAGTTAAAATGATAGGGCTATTTACTCCTTGTACACCTTGTCTTTGAGTCAGGGCATATTGCTCGGGGTAAACATACTCATGACTGTCCTCTAAGAGGTGTTTATCTAAAGCGCCTGCAGCACACGCACTAGAAGAATGGTCTGAGGAACCCTATCCGCCCTTTGGTCTTTGACTTGGGTCCTGCTTCCTAATTTACATGTGGCTCATTGGAAGGATCCAGAGCGTTACATAATATGGAGTTATTTACTTTCCTGTCATTGAGGTGGCGAGAAAAAGAGGAGCTGAGGGTAGTTGTGTTTCCTGTGTGGTATCAGCATACTTTGACGCTTTTAATGATTATATTTTACAGCGGCGTTTTTGCTTCACGAGATATACCAGTTCTAGAGTGTGTGTCTTTGAGTGGTGGAAAAGTTTTAATACTGGTGTAAGCCAGAGAAAGAATTCCATCAGTGCTGAGTTCATCGGAGTTGGAGCTGATCCATCAGGCGTTTGCTGGGTGCAGCTCCAGGGGCGGTTGGCAAAGGCAGCAGGGGGTTAGGTTTTGTTCGCCTTACAGTTGAGCCAAGTTTTTATGACCTTACCAGTAAAGCAGTCAATCTGAGTATGAGAACTTTTGGATGAGCAGGCGTTGTAGCCCGGCTCATCAGAGGAGTGTTTGAATTGGCAGGACCTGGTGGCGTGTCCAGATGAGGCGCAAGATTCAGCCTGGTCAGCGTTGCTGCAATGTAACCAGGGAAGGAAAAACGTGAGGGAATATGGTCAGATGTTTCATGCGCTGCCAAAAACAGAAAAGGTTCCAGAGTCCCAGCTTCCTCGCATGTTTTATCGAAATTTGCAAGCTGATTAGTTTGTGGTGATGGTGTCAGCGTGACCTGCGACAACATTGGAGGGAGAGATGATCTTTCATTGCAGTTGGAGCGGCAGATGGGCTTGGTGCAGGATCATTGGGAGTTGTTGCAGTATCCAGGGATTTTCAGGGGTTAGAATGCAATGAGACAAGCAGTTTCAGAGCTTGTACACAGCTCTAATAGTTTAGTTACGTGAGGAGGAAGGGAAGAGACAGGGGAAACCTGGGAAGGGGTGAGATACTAGAGTTGGAGATTCTGGTTGAAGCCCTCATTCAGTTTCCTGAGGTCAGGGGAAGAATAAAAATGCTCCCTATTATTTCGCAAGAAGCCAGTGATTCTGGTGTCCCAGAAAATTTGCCTAATTTTCTTTATTCAATTTTGTAAATACCAGTGGAAAAGCTGGAAGTCATGGGAAGATGGAGTGCGGGAAGGTTCAAGTAAAGGTGACCTTGGGAATGATAAGAATTATGTGGATGAGGAGTGGACAAATAGATGTGAAATTGTCATTACATGATAATGAATTCGTGTTATTGGCAGATGCCACCAAGAATGTTGCGGTCAGGCAGGTGCATCCAGAATCCTTTTGAGAAAGAGATTAGATGAGTTTTAAGAGGAATTTCATACTTTATCACATCCGCCTCATCCAGTGGTTCTAGGGAGAAGGTGATGGCACTGGTTCTCGTCCGCAAATAATTATGTTGGAGGGGAAGGTTCTGATGTCACCTGGGGCTCAAAGGTGTGATAGTGGAAGTTCTTGTCTCAGGGGTCGTCAGTAAAGCGTATGGGGGAATATCTATAGCCGCGCTTATAAGGATTTGCCGGAGGAGTACAAGGATTTTGCATCAGTGTTTGAACCCAAGGGTGAGGCTCCCTTTTCGACTACAGATGACTTTGTATTTGGGTTTCAGTTCAAGGAGAGCTCTGAGTTGCCAAGGGGATACCCACTTTATGAATTAAATTACTTGGGCTCAGAAAGCACCTGATGTTTTATGTCCACATGATGCTAGGCCTGGTTTTAATTGTGCTGTTAAAATAGCCTAAGGTTTCTTCAGTGCTGCTTATGACAGAGGCGAGTGGGGAGCTGCGTCCAGGTGCAGATTACAGCGGCTCAATGCGGTGACAGAGCCTGACCTGTATCCAATGCTGCTCATGGAAAACATTCTACCCTATATTTTGGGGTAAGTGGTGATTACCAAATTGGATCTAGTTGACGCTTTTAATCATATTCCCTTGGAGTCAGAGCACCAGTTATATACCACGTTCAAGTACCACTTGATGAAGTTTGAGTATTAGATTATGCCATTTGGGTTTCATAATGCTCCAGAAGTCTTCTAATGTATTATTTACGGTGTGTTGGGGGGCTTAGTGGGAAGGTTTTGCGTTGCCTATATAAATTGAATTCTGGTATTTTCCAGGTTGGTGCAAGATAATGTGTGGGATATAATGAGTGTGTTGGAGGCGGTAAGGGCGGGCGATCTTGAAGTTAAGGCCATCCAAGTGTGATTTATATATGGACTCAGTGTACTTCTTGGGTTATGTGGTTTTCTGGGTTAATAGTGATATGTCCCAATAAGTTACGAACGGTGCAGGAGTGGAAGCCCCAGGAATTGGACCAAGATGCGGAGTTTTTTGGAGTGGTGAAATTTGTGAGGTTGTTTTCCTGGGATTTAGCTGAGTGGTGGGTGCCATTGAAAAGGTTGACTGGAGATGTAACCTTCGTTTGGGGGGAGTTGAGTAAAGGGCATTCCAGAAGGTAAAGAAAAGTCTGCTGAAAGTCACGGTTCTGGCCCATCCTTACCATAGCAAGCCAAATGTAGTTTGTTACTGATGCGTCAAACTTTGCACTTGGTGCGGTGCTATTGCAGGAGGGTGAAGATTGAGTTGAGCATCCTATTGTTTCTTCAGCCAAAAGATGATGACAGCTAAGATGAATTACCTTTCTACAATAAGGAACTTTTGGCAATTTTGGCGGCATTGGGGAGTGGCAACATCACCTATTGTACGCCAAACATCTGGTTGTAATCCAGACTGATCATCATGCCTTAGAGTAGTAAAGTCCCACATCTGATGAATCAGACATGCCTGGTGGCATTTGATTTGGTTCAGTATGGCTTGCAGATCAAGTGTAAGTTGGGGAAACAGAATATGTTGCCTGATCTGTGAGTCATGATTCAGGGTTATGTTTTCTGTGGAGCCGTTGAGAAGGGTTAACACTGCTATGATGTTGCCATTGTTTCTGTTTATGACGATCAGAGGTTGGAGAGAAGGGGTGTAAAGAGAATTAGGACAGAATAGCAGAGGATCAAGTTAGACTGGTGGACATGAGATAAACAAGAAAATGGGGCGAGAAAGAGACATGCGGGGTTCTCAGTCCAGGGGAGTCTTATTTGCCATGAGAGAAGGATCTGGGTTCTAGTGATGAGTCTGCAGCAGGAAGGGTTGGCAGCTAACCGAAATCACCCTTTGGAAGGACATCCATGTGGGGAAAAACGCTAGACTTGGTTTGTCATCAGTATTCATGGAGGGAAGTGGGTGCAGCAGTACATAAGTATGTGGAGCAATGTGTAGTGTGCGTGATGTTGAAGTCCCGTCATATGGTGTAAGGGGGAAAAGAAGCCGCTTCAGATCTCACCTAGGCCGTTGGCCTCTGTAAGTGTGCATTTCATCACAAGATTGCCCAAGTCCCAGGGGATGGACGCCCTAATGGTTGTAGTAAATTGACTGACAAAGTGTGCAGAGTTTTTCCTATGCCAGTCAACATTTCTGCGAAGTTAGCAGTTAGGTTTTTGAATGAGGTTTTTTTTTCCAACATGGGGTGCTGGAGGAACTGTGTCAGATTGGGGTCAAAAATTCATGTCTCGTTTCTGGCTGCAACTCTTAGGAAACTCAAGATAAAGGACTGCCTTTCATCAGCTTACCATCCCCAGACATATGGCAAAACTGAGATAGTATATCAGTATTGGAACAATTTTTCGAGATGCTACGTCTCAGGGTGTTAGGTGATTGGGTGAGATGGGTGAAATTGAAACAATTTGGATACAACAACCACAAGCACGCATCCATGGGGATGACCCCATTTTTCACAATTAAATGGTTAGCACCCAGAGGGTATGGGGCCCCAGAAGCAGGGTCAGAATCCAGTGGCAGATAAACTGTTGCATGAGACCCAGGATACCTTTAGGCTATTGAGAAGGAATTTGGTATCAGCGTTAACATCTCAGAAGAGGAAGGAAGATAGGCATTGGTAGAGGAAAGGTTTACTAATTTGAAGATTGGGTTTTGGTAAACGCTCAGAACTATGCCGTGCATGTGAGAAGCCAGAAATTGGGGCCAGTTATGTTGGGCCCATATTCGGTAGTGAGTGCTTTAAATAGGTGGCTTTTGAACTGAGGTTGCTATGTGACATGGATTCATCAGGTATTGCATGTGTCAAAGCTCAAATTGTTCTTGGGGCAGCCACCTGCGAGGGCCTCCCCTTTGTTTCCAGCTGAGGGGGTCTGAGGAGTATGTGTTTGAGGTGAGTTTGGACATGTTGGTGGTGCAGGGTTATCAATCATTCTTGCTCCGGTGGTTTCACTAGTTGAGGAGGCCAGGTGGAAGACTTCCAGAGATTGTGCTCAGTGTCCTGTAAAGATGTGAGAGTTCTTCAAGTATGTGGGGGGGTGATGTGAAGGTTGAAGCTTTCTCAACATCACATTACTCTGATCTTTGATAATATAGGGCAAGCTGGTAAGAATATAGCAGGGGTTGAAAGAGTGTTGGTTCTGGATAGGCCACAGGATGGGGTTGAGAATAAGTCAGCTCAAAGGTTGGGACTTGCGTCAGGACTGGTATTGAACAAGTTGATAGTGAAATAGGTGTATTCGAGGTTTGAGTTGGATTTGATAAGAAATGAATCAAGTCATAGATTGGTGGTTTGGCAGTAGGGAATTCTATTGGGCCTAGGAAAATGTGAGTTTGGTTATGTGATATTCTAAAAGACAGAGTGTCAAGCATGACAGAGGATTCTGAACTATTATTTCAGCAGAGCGGTATGAGTAAAGGGACCTGGGAACAAGAGGTTCTTTGGTTCTGTTCCTTATCAACATGCCTAGTATACACAATAAAGCTGCTAGATTAAAAGCCTATCTATCATATTATTGTCATTTAGGGTTTTCATTGGAAATTTAGACAGTGGTCATGTTTGGCACTCACAAACAGTAGGTGGACTTTGAGTTTGAGAATGGAACAGCTATTACCTCCTTGTACACCTTGTCTTTGAGACAGGGCATATTGCTCGGGGTAAACATACTCATGACTGTCCTCCAAGGGGTGTTCATCCACAGCGCCTGTAGCACACGCACTAAATGAATAGTCTCAGGAACCCTATCCACCCTATAGTAGTTGACTTGTGTCCAGATTCCTAATTCATTTGTGGATCGTTGGAAAAAACCAGTGCTTTACAACTAACATGATCAAGATCAAATCTATGATTTTAGATTTCAAATATCTAACCACTACAACTGCCCTTAATAGAAGGTTTATTTTGCAGCAATAAATGCTGAAGTATCTTGTCACTTACATCTAAACATCTATCCACCAGTTTTATGTGTGCTATCCTACTATAATATCAATACTAGCGATGTAATTAGTATTAGAATTTTACATGACCATACTATTCATCTTTGATTAATTTTTAATTAGTTTATACCAGTCTTATAAACAATTATTCTATCAATTATTGCTGATTCTGATTAGTTAAATTTAATTCTGGGATTTGATCCTGATGTTAATAAAAAGAAAAGCCATTTTTGTGCAATTGCCAGCAAAGTTAGTAAGTAAATTTAGTTATTTGCTATGTAACTAATAATTTATTCTTAATTTGGATTGATTGGCCTAAGGTGCTAACTAATTAGTGGAGGTTTCTGGAGTTACTGAAGTATTATAAAAATTATATATATGGTGGTTTATAATTCAATTAGGGTAATGCAGCCTACAGTATATAGCTAATTGGTTCCTTATACCCAATGAATGGCCACTAGCTCTTAAAGGTTGAGATATGCTGGAGCTTACTAAGGCGTTAAAACCTGCTAATTTTCAGAAGTCAGCCCATAAGGGGCAAGAGTTTGTATGGCAAAAAAAGCTGCTTTCTGAGGTGCCAACTGAAGAGTTGAGAACCAAACTACCCTATATAAAACTCTTGTAACCTTAGTAAAAAACAGAGTTCTAAGCAATATAAATTTATAAAATATTTATTTCTATTTTAATGGTTATAGGAATAGTTGTCCTTGTCTATTTTCTCAAGAAGTCTGCAAGAGTATACTTGAGTGTGGGTTAAACCACTTTTTAAAGAAGACTTGACTGGTTAGTTGTCTTTATTGAACTAGAAACATCCTTATATTTACAGAAAAGTTAAACCTGTGCAGTAAATTCACTAAGTAAGAGAAAGTGATTCTCACTACAGGGTTAGTTAGATTCTTTCAATAAGTAATATCATAATCTTCATCATAAGCGAGATCACAAAGTTATATAAGGAGCTGGAGAACATCAACAAATTTACTTTAATATCAGAAACGAGGGCTGACTTAACAAAAGTCAAAGAACAATTTAATAGCGGAAGAAACAGAGTTAGTTTTAAGACCAAAGATAGATTTTAAGGGATAATTTCACATAGAAAAATAGATATACAAGTATATTAGGAGCTTTTAAAAGTCAAAGGTTGCTCAAAGCTAATGTTGGGGAAATAGACAACTAAAGGGAGAAAAGATCACAAAACTAAATACTGGAAGATGTTGAGAAAAAAACGCCTGTTCTCAATTAGAAAAAGTTATAAAAAAAGCTTACCTATCTTATAGGAGGGTATTGATACAGCAAAAACTTTGCCTCCTAGAAACATGCCTGGTGGTCTTTATGCCATCTTGCAATGACCCCCAACAACACCTCAACTGCCTCTAGGGTTACTGGCCATGCTCCACACACCACCATTGAGCCAGTGTCCACTAAAAATTTGTGGGCAATCCAAAATTACCAACAGCTCACCAGGATGATTCTCTAGCAATTTTAGATTACTCAAAATGACCTTGTTCAAGTATATTGATTTCCAGAAAGTGGTTGCATGATTAGATTCTTATATACTAAAATCCAAGATTGGTGCTACCCATTTGCATGAGGACAATTGGTAATATGATGATGCAAAAAGTGCAGTCACAAATGAATTTGGTGGCCCAGAGATTATGGTTAACCAAAAGCAAGAATTCATGGGGATACAATTTAAGAAGGACAAACACTTGGAACTTTTGACAATTAGTTTGACCAGAAGCTCAAATCCTGGCTGGAGTTAAACCAATGAGCGATTTTGATACTTTCAAACCAGTGAAAACAGCGCGCCAGCCTTACTTTAAAATCACTCTTTGCAATGATTTCAACATTAGCAAACAACACTAAAACTCTCAAAATGTAGAATACTTAGTAATTTTGGGGTTTACTTTAAATGCGAAAAACCATAATTTAAACTAAACTTATACTATGTTAAATTGGGAAAATTTTGTATCAGGAAAATAAATTTCAGTAGATATCAAACAAGTTTCATCTGATTTGACTATTATGTAGAGCCAAAGGACACTACGCCATTCAATGTTGGCAAGAATAACAAGAATTAAATAAACTTTGTGCTATATTGAGAATAGAGAAAATCTAGTCAGATGGTGGAAAAGGCGATGCAGTCTAGATGTTAAACATACTAGAATTGCATGCCATCATGTTGTAACAGACAAACTGTAAGACAACATATTAGATATCTCATTTTTGTTTATGTATGAACTAATATATTATCCACTTTATCATTTATAAACTGTAATGTGAGCATGATAGTAAGAACTAAAGTAAAGCACTAGACCTAAAACTATAGCAGATGGCTTTTAACCATATCCAAATTTATATTTGATTAGGTGGAAAACTGCTCAAAAATGAGAAATCATACTAGACAAAACTGGAAAATGCCGTGATCAACATTCAGTATATGGACAAAATGGAATTTATTCCATAATATATCCAACAAGTTGAGTCAAACTCTAAGCATATTAGATAATGCCAATAATCAAGCCAAGGGTGTAAACTATCATCTTGCCTCTCACTAAAATGGCAACTGGCAATAAGGTCGCCTACTATGATACAAGTTGGATAATTCGCAATTTTAAAACGGATATTTTGGACAGAGCCATCTAAAATTACTTTGAAATGGGTGATAAACTCCTATATAATGAAAAGCGTATGTTATGGTCAAATAATTAATGAAATACAAACCAAATGCATAAAAACTGGATCTATAAAGGTTATAATATTACATATAAACATTAAAAATATATAAAAATGAACTATATTCCTTTTAGATTATATGTTGAAAAAATAAAAAAAGTAATTTTTATCTTAAATTGCCTATCAGAATCTTTAACTGCCTATGATGCCACATGGGTGGGGGGATATAAGACAATTGTAGTTGAAAAACTGATTCAAGTGGGGTGCTTGCTATGGATATAGCTAATCACCACAAAATATTCGCAGGTAAGGAGAGAAATTAAGGTATAATTAGAAAAGAGCAAACAGAAGAATAATTAGATTACCCATCCCAAATTTTCCCCATGTTTTTGATTAGGATGCAAAATACAAAACTGAGGAGCTCACTTTTGGAGCGAGCAGACTTTGCATCAATGCGGCAAAAACTTCTCTGTTTGACCCCAATTATCCCCAAACCTGGCAGCTAATCAAGTCTTTTACTTGTGCGCTGGCTCTCATCACTTTTTGCTGAGCATCAACCTGCTTAATATGTTGAGAAAATGGATCCCGCCTGCCTCATTAATGAAGAAAGCTCACAATTATACCTCCTTATGCCTATGTCGCTGAAGCTCTTACCCAATGTTGTCCACCATGGTCCGCCTGCTAAAGTGGTCTCTGGACAAAAGTTTCCCCAAAGCTTCCTCACCTACTGATATGGCTTTCTGAGCTGATAAATTCTTGGCTATGTTGTGAGTTTTTTTATTTACAATAATCCCTTTGTTTGGCTCATTTGCAAATAAAGCTGCGTGGCAACTCACCCTTTTGAGTTGAGCACCACTAGCGCTAAAAAAAAGAATAGTTAGATTACAGTCAAGCTGTGGGATGCGCTGAGTTCTACATGGCCATTTTTCCAAAATTGTCTCATATTTTATTTGGTTATAGTCTGTCTTATCTCCAATTATTTTTGGCAATTATTGTCTGTTAGTTATCTTTATAGTAGATGTTGGTATTTGAATTCAAATGTTGATATAAATTAATGGTTAGTTGGCCAAAATTTTTAACAATGTTAGTAATTAAATTCAGTTGTTGGATGGTTCTGATTTTAATTCCATACTTAAATCACTAGGCTAAGGCGCAGACCAACTAAGGGATTTTCTGGAGCTAAAAGCTTTATAACGCTTTTTTGATGGTAGTTTGTAGGAAAAATGGGCTATATGGCCTTTAATTAATGGGTAATTTTTCCCTATACCTAATAAAAGTCTCTATCCCAGAAAGGTTGCTCTACTGAGGTTAACTAAGGCATTGGAACCTGCTATCTCTAAAAGTCTTCCCAGAAGATTGATTTTTTTGTAGTGCAATTAAATTTTTAAATTGAGAGTCAACTGAAGAGTTGAACACTAATTACACAATATAATATTTCTTATATAGCTAATATATTCAGAATTTTAAATTTTAAATTTTAAATTTATTGCGAGAAGGCCGACCATGGGATGGACACTTCCAAATTTGAAACAAAAGAGACAAAACTTAGTAACAGGGAAGGCACCCCAGAGAAGCGATGCTATCTCTTGTTGCCAGCGGGAACGTCACTTATGGGGGGGGAGGGAACGTTTGAAGGGGCCATAGCCACAATTGAACACGTGTGGAGGAAAGGGTCTGATTTGATGAACCAAACTGGGAAACAGGAGGAGACCAGCTGTTGGAGATGCGGTGGGAGGTATCCAAACATCCACGCCTGAGAGTGGTCCACCAAATGAGACTGGAATCTGTGGACAGCTTCTGGGAGGGTGGGGGTGGAGCCTGTGATGACATCCAAAGCAATCGTGTGGGTAGTCCACATGGTGATTGCAACCACCAGAGCATGGAGGTAGGGTGGAAGGGAGGAGGCCATTGATAAAGCAAACATATCTCTTGACAGACTGAAGGGATGTGTTTGATCCTGGCCCAGCAGACGTTGAACTTTGTGCCATATCACTTTAGAGGTAGGACACTTCTCCAGGTGGTGGAATAGCGTTCCATACTGGCCACACACGACGCAGGATGAGTGTAAAGCGTTAGAGCGCTCAGCCATATGGTACACCCATCTCAGGCAGCGCCACACATGGGAACGTATTTGAGGCTGCAACAGAGGATGGTGTGCGTATTTCTAGATAGTTTTTGGGTCTCAATGGAGTAAGGGATGTCCATCATGTCCAGGTAGTCTACCCTGGGTAGGACATGGGGCCATGTGGGGATCACGCCATCTTGGATGGGTAGCCCCTGTACCTCTTGTGTGAACTGAGGAGAGGGGCGGCCTCTCTGGGCTGTGTGTCCGCAATATTAATTCTCCACTCAGCACTCCGCATGAAGAGGAGGATTCGTTTGTAGTGGGTTTTAGTACCGTGAGGACCTGCGGCCGATGGGTGTGAAGCCAGGTATTTCATCAGGGAGTGAGGGTTCGATGGATTGTTAAGGCTAAGGCGCAGGAGATTTTGGAGCAGGCCGCGCGGGACCAGTGTTGGGAGGGGAGCGTAGGGGCGGTGACGGCCACAATCCAGGTGCCCAGGATCTTGGCAGCATGGGCTTTGAAGTCAAGCAGGCCCATGCCTCCATGATGATGAGGGCCAAACATGACCTCTAGCCGTACTGGTGGTGGGCAGCCTGACCAAAGCCATCCTTACAGCAGGGCATACAAGGATTTGAAAAAGCTTGGGGAGAAGGGGATGGCGTGGGCTCCAAACCAGACTTTGGAGAGGAGCATAGAGTTGGGTAAAACAACCCTGCCAGTAAGGGAAGTAGGGTGGGCTCTGAGGGAGGCGATGCGCTTTGTCACGTTGTCTAGAATACAACTCTCCATTACTACTGATGCATACCCGCCTGCCTCCACCCACACGCCCAGATGGTGGAACAGCCCTATGGTAGGGCGTGGCACGAAGGGGAGCACCAGTGGGGTGGTGTGGGGTGAGCTGGGAGGGCGAGCACGTGAGCGAGCAGATGGGCTGGGCTGGGCACTGGTTGCTGGGGCCCAGCAGGTTTGATACCGACCAAGGAGGATGATTTCGGATTTGGAAGCGTTCAGTGCAGCATTACTTACCCGGGAATACTCCTGGATGAGAGCTTCAAGTGCGCGTGAATTTTTATTATTAGACACCCCCACCACGCAGTCATCTGCAAATGCCATCATATTGACTGGGGCTTGGCCTGGCACATGGACCCCAGTGAGTTGGGCATTCATGTTTCGAAGTAGTGGGTCAAGGCTGAAGCAGTATAAGAGTGGGCTAAGGGGATCCCCTTGTCGCAAGCCCGTTTGAGGGAGGACTACTTCCATTAGGAAGCCAGGGCCACATACTGCCATTGTTGCAGATTCCGTGAGCAGCATCTCCCATTTGATGAAGCGAAGGGGTAAGCAGAATTGATGGAGGCAGGCCCTGAGGTATTCCCAGTTTACTCTATCATAGGCCTTCTGTTAGTCCAAGAATACAAGTGCCCCAGAGGCTGTGGACTGGAATGCGTTAGCCACAGAGTGCACGTTGTCCCAAATTGACCTTCTGGGTATGAAACCGAATTGTTCTGGGGAGATGGTGGCAGATGCTACAATCCCTAAATGGTTAGCCATGATTTTTGTTAAAATTTTTGTATCCATGTTAGTTAAAGAAATGGGGTGCCAGTTGGCTAAGTATAGCTTGTCCCCTTTCTTGAAGAGTGTGACGGTGAAGGCCTCTTGTCCTCCTGGTAGGAGGCGCGTTTCCAGAAGGCTCTGGTTAAGTGAGGCAAGCAGTAGTGGGGATATATATTTGAAGTACTTTTTATAGAATTCAAATGGAATGCCATCTGGGCCTGGGCATTTCCAGTTTGGTGCACCGCGGATGGCTGTCCATAGTTCATTCGGAGTAATCAAATTCATTATTTCCGGGTATCAGGAAACAGTGCAGATGTGGGTTTGATCGAGAAATTCTGCCACTTCAGCTGGCTTTATTGGACCAGAACGGATTAACTCAGAGTAATACTTTTGTGTTTCGATTGCAACTTTGGCTGGCATATCTGCGATGGAATCATCTGATCTTTGCACCTGTGTTCAGGCCACGCTCTGGTGTGGTGCAAATTTTTTTTAAAAAATATGCGGTGCACTTGTCGCCCTCTGTAATGCGTTTGGCCCTGTACTGAACACAAACCCAATGTTTGTGTTGACTTTTGAGTGCATTGAGGTGGGCGGCTGCTTCCACCCACTTCTGGCCCCATGCAGGGCTGTATCCTGTGGCTGGGATGTTGGACTCCAGGTGTGCCAACTCTTCCAGAGCGCGCGAGATAACAGCTAATGTGGCTCGTGAGCATTGGGAGGAGAGGTGGCAAGAGTGGCAGATGTTATCCTCTTTGAAGGTTGCCCATGTGGAGATGGGGTCCACACAAAACGGTGTAACAAACTCTTTTGCCAAAGTTGCTGATTCCACCCAAGTGGAAAATCCTGGCGATGCGAGCTCAAAGGGGCGGATTTTGCACCAATGTGGGGCCTTAGCCACTGTGACAGGTAGGTGGTAGGTTATTGAGACCAGCTGGTGGTCGGAGAATTCAATTTTCATTGTTTAGAAGTGGGAAATGTGAGGTTAGAATTTAGCGGCATAAGGATAAGGCTAATGGGTCATGGACCTTAATTGGCCGTTGAGGACGTGGGGTTGCATCATGTTTTTGAGCAGCGGGGCTCACTGCGGCAGTGCATCCATTAACCCAAGGGTGGCCTTTAGAACGTGAAGTTCTATGTGACCCTAGGGGGCATGGGAGGAGGAAGGCCAACAGTCCGTTGGTGTGTTTAGCCAACAGTTCATATTGCTGACTACAAAAGGGTCTGGGGGTAATGGGAGGGATTTGACCAATGAGAAAAATTCCTGACATTCTTGTGCACAGGTTGGGGCATAGATGTTGATGATAGCATGTGCCACTTTGGCCTGCGAGAAAGTGACAATGAGGACTCAGCCATTGAGGAAGGATTCCAACAAAAAATTTAAAAATTGTTTTTCTGAACTAGCACCCCACAGTGCTCTGACCAAAAGGATAGGGATGGGAGGAGCATGGTTTTCCAAGCATCCTCGGAACCTTGTGAACAGTGGGACTCCTGGATGGCCAAAATATCCACAGGTAAATTTTTTTTGTAAAAAACTCAGTTTTTTAGCCCAGGACGGCGAGGCCTTGAGTCCGGCGATAAATATGTCCCTAAAGTGAAGGTTTCCCCCATCACACCTTAGGTGAGAGGGGGTGGGCACCCAGTCCCACTAGCCTCCTCTAGATCCCCACAGGCCTTCACAGCAGTGCAGGTGTTTTGCAGCAATGCTATTGGTAGTTTTGTTGATTTTAGCAGAAAGGTTCGCGTTGGCTTTTGCCTTCACTTTTTGTTTCCCCAACGTCGAACAAGTTTTTTGTGGTGCGGAGGAGTTTGGTGCACCAACGATGGGGTCAAAGAAAAATTTCAGGTATTGGACCCCAAGTCAGTTTTGACCAGAGCTTGGTTGCAAAGTTCAGGTGAAATCGAGTCACCCATCAGATCCTCAGATTGGGTGGCCCAATTGGCATGGGCTTCCCAATTTGATTGTTGATGGATTCCTGAGTTGCTTCCACCGCAAAGGTTTTGATGTCCTCCTGGCGTTGGGAGTGTGGGATAGCGGTGGTGACTTTGGCCGCTTCCTTGGCCGTGGCCTTGCGGGCCTGCTTGGCCTTCTTCCACTCTTGTGGGGAAATAGGTTTTACCCGTAGGTAGCAGCCTTGTGCTCCCCACGGGAAAGCCTCTTTGGTGCTTGTGGTTGGTTCATAGTGTGCCTCTCCACTGGTCATGGCCGCTGAGAGTGTTCTTGGAATGTGATGCCCTCCTTGGTGGGGCATGCAAGTGCCTTATTGCAAACGCGTCACAGTGGGTGCAGATGGGGGGCGCGCTGTCCACGGTTACCCAGAAAGGGTGAGTGGTATGCCCTTCAATATTAATATATGTGGAGTGCAGGATCTGGGTTAGGTCCTTTGCGATCTCCTCAGTTGGGGTCAGAACTGCGATGGCTTTGCCGGTGCACAGGTGTGGCATCAGCGTAAAGCGTTGCATCTTAAAAATTTGTATTTCGCCATAAACAGTGAGACCATATTTCAGGTACTGCTCCAAAATGGCACGTTTTACCAAAGTAGGCAAAAAGTCAAACGTGAGGAAAATTTGGTTTGATTTTGTCCATCTGGTGCATTTGGTTTCAACGACCTGTTGCCCTTCAGGGAGGTCAATCACTATGCGCACCACAGCAGCTTCGTCTGCTGCCTCCTTGTTTTCAAAACCGAGGTCCAGCCAACCATGTGACATGGAGTGAGGTGCAACATACACCGCGGTCAGGAAAAAAGTGTGCACATCCCCACAAAATTTTTCCCATAGAGCTGTTTGTTGGATGTCCAGAAACACATGGACTCCATATTCCACCAACAAGAGTGGTTGAGAATGCGGCGTGTTGATGTACTGGTTGCATCATGCTTGCCAAGTGAGGATTTCTGGGGAAATAGTGACCGCCAGTTTTTTATATTTTTTTCTATTCCGCCAGTTTCTCTGGGGCGTTTTTGAACGTTTGAGGCCGCGGGCCTGCCAGCTGTTCCTCTTACCTTGCTTTCCCTACTGCTCCCTGACATGGGTGCAGATTAATCTCCTCTGTGAGATTATTAAACTAGAATCAGGCTTGAATTGAATAAGTTGCAAAAGTGATTGCAACGAGAGAGAAAAGTTTATATTCAGAAGTTTAAGCAGTAACATATTTCATATATTTTTTACTTCTATTGAAGAGTTGAAAGGATGGTTGCCCTTGTCTATTTTCTCAAGCAGTCTTAAGAGTATACCTGAGTGGGTTGTAGCTGGTTATAGAGAAAATTTGACTGCCTAGTTGCCTTTATAAATCTAGAAATATTCGTTATTCTTACAGAAAAAATATAACCTGTGCAGTAGATTTATCAATAAAGTTTAAAATGGGTTTTTACAAGCTAATCATAACAACTACCTCTTTCTCTTGGAATACCCCAACATTATAAGCATTAAATTTTGTACTATAGTATTCTATTCTCAAATGCTCATATCAGAAGCACATGTGCACATGGATAAACTTGTCCCATACTTAACAATTTAAGCTTTTATAAGTCAAGGGCAACATCAATACTCATATAGGTTTAATTATAAAAAATTGCAACATTAACACATTTTTGACTACTTGTAACGAATGGGATTAGTCCAATTGTTACATTTTGACTCAGGTTCAGATTTTCCAAATCCTGAGTTGAATCACTTAAAAGATTTTTGGTTTTGGGTTTGGTTTGGATCTGGGTTGTGCCTATCCTGGGCCATACTTTAGACTTTCAAGAGCTTAAAGAATGATGTGTTGGTTTGGATCCACAAGAGGGCAACTCCAATAGTTCAAACCTGCTCAAGTCTGAACTTTATCTAAAATTCTATTTCTCTCTAGAGTTTTCATCCTAAGCTGGGTTACTCCTGTGGCTCTAAGGCAACGCTTACCTTGTCTTATGGAAGGCTGCGATACATCAAGCTTTTGTCACATGAACAAAAACTTGAGTACTTTGGGGCTTGATTTCCCCTGATTATCATGTCTTTTACTAATGCGATCATGGCACCTAACTATCAAGATCTTCTCAAGAGCGGCATTTTTATTCAATAATAAATAGAACGAGGTTAATTCCAGGGCTTTCTACCTTGCTTAACTATTTTATCTTTTTTCTCACTTTGAGTCTTCCTCTTTCAGAGGTTAATTGGTCAGTTTCATGAGGCACTAAAGCTTACATTGAGAGTCTAACCTCTGTTAGATATTCATTTCGCGTCCTATATTGGCGAATTGAAGGCAAAATGACACTCAAAATAAGGGAGTTTTCTAACATTACATAGATCTGAACCAAAATTTGCATTTAGAATTCCACTAATTCCCAGTTTGGCTGACCTCAGTGGTTGCATCAGGCTCCAGTTGTTGAGTAGCCAGCACCAGTGGAGCTGGTGATGGATGGCCATCCCTGGATCTGAAGTGATCTCTGCTCAAATCCCAGTGGGGCCTCCCCTCACCAGGGATCTGGTTGGCAGTGAGGGTACCTGTCCCAGAAAGGCTCCCTCAAAAACAGACAGTCCCACTTGAAAGGGTCAGCTGTTTAACTGAACTGGACCATGTTGCCTCTCGTGTTTCTATTGGAGATAGCATCTTCCTTGGCAAAATGGGAAGACCATCGCTAACATAGGCGTGAGAAGGGAACACATCCCAGCCAAGCGCTGAGAATGTTTTCCTGTGCCATGTGGGCTGATTCCAGTAGCCAAGTTCCAACTTGCCTCGCCAATTGTCCCTCCCCGTGAGGAGTCCAGATTTTATTCTAGACAATTTTTTTCTGAGGCTCAAGGTAACTCGCCACAGGAAGCCCTAATAATGGTGGCCTCCCACTATGGGGCTCCCTCTTATGTGGGCCCTTCTCTAGCGGGAGTAATGTAATGAATGGGATAAATTTGATCATTACATTTTGACCCAAGTTCAGATTTTTTTGAATCCCAAGTTGAATAGATTAGAGGTTTTTGGTTTGAGTTTTGTTTGGTTGGTGGGCTATGCCAAGCCTGAGCCATTCTTTAGGCTATCAAGAGCTTAAATAATGGTTTAGGTAGGCTCCCTAGAGGGATGACCTTAAAGGTTGAACCCTCCAATTCTGAACGTCATTCAGAATTCTCTTTCTCTCTGTAGTTTTCAACCTGAGCTGGGTTACTCCTGTGGCTCTATGGCCATACTTGCCTTGTCTTATAGCAGGCCGCAATGAATCAAGTTTTTGTCACGTGAACAAAAAATTGTTTTTTGGTGCTTGAACTGCCCTAATTTACCTTTCTTTTACTTAGTGTACTCGTGGCTACTAATAATCAGGAACCTCTCTATGCAGCATTTTTATTTGGTAATAGATAAAATGAGGTTTATTTCAGGGCTTTTTACCTCAATTATTATTTCTTCTCTTTTCTCACTAAAGTTAGCCTAATCCAAAGGGTTAATTGGTTAGCTGCTGAGGCACTCGATTACCTTGAGAGTCCAACCCCGCGTTAGATATTCTTTTTGCCATAAAAATTAGCGTCAAATTAAAGCAATAGGCGTTTGGAAACAAGGAGTTTTCTGACCGTCACACTACTAATAATCATTTCACGCATGAAATTACAGGTTAAGTAACTATTATTGACTTAAAATTATTGCGTCTACAGGATATCTCTTAGTATAGACCTCTTCCTCTAAAATTTTAGATAAGAATTGTCCAAATTGACAGAAAACGCTGAGAGATGTTTCATATGAGGCAGACTGTAACCGCAAACCCCATCTTTACTGGTTCACATGATTAGCGAAATATGGACCATTTATATAATTTGAAATCCAACTAGAACTCAAGCCAAACTAAGCCCTTGACTTAAGATTCATTAATACATCAAAGTATACTGTATTTAAAATTGACATTGATGCCTTGATCCAGGCTAATGATAAACCAGGACTTGAGCAGATTCCTTCCTCAAACATATGGATGAAGCAAATGACCAAATTTGCAATAAGGGGCATCAGAATTATCAATTAGATACATCCAAGATTATGTGCTGAAGAGTTCACAATCTATAGCAAAAAATTAGATATAAAAAATCTTTTGTTAGGATTTTCATCACAAGATTGATATAAATGAAAAAGAGATCAACGATGAGAAATATCATTGTAGTAGAGACAAAAATGGGTTACATTGAAGAGCTCTAAAAAACCAAGAAGTTTATGGATGTGAATACGTGAGTAGTGACAGTAAATCACAGTAAGAATTCGTCTTTCTATCTGGAGACTGAACATGTAGTTACTGCTACACCATTGGAATTTTACAAAGCACAACTTAAAATCCAGGAGAACTAAACGCTACCTACATTTCATTTAATTCCTCAGTCCAGTACCACTTGCCCAATTTCTGAGGTGCAGCCATTTATGTAAGACCCCATAGCTTGGATGATATGAAACTTTTGCGTTGACAAGCTACTCCTCTTTAGCTGAGAAGGAAATTTGTAAGAGCTCTTTAACGCCTTAAGAATAGTGTGAAAGGGGCTTTAGGCTGGCATTGATCCAACTTATTAATTTCTACTTTGACGTTAAAAAGCAGAACAAAGAGTACATTACTTAGATAAAATCTTTGTGTTTTTATCACAAATTAAGTCAGAAAACGTTGAATATTTTTGAAGGAGGTGATAAGATGTCACAGCAAAATATAAATTCCTAATTATTATTTTTTAGTAAAAGATATCTTTACCAAATTTGAAAACAGTTTTACTCAAGAAACTCAAACTTTTTAGGTTGGGACCACCTAGTGCTAAAAAAGAGGCTTATAAAGATGTCAGCGAAGGAATACTTTCTGAAGTGGATGTTGAAGCAGCAATGACGTTGGCTGTGAAAACCCATCAAGAGCTCTTTAATTTGATGGCTAAAGTTTTACAAGGGGACTTAGCACTACTTAATATAAGCAATTATCTAAGCCAATTGTACTCTGTGTTACAGCCTCTATATGTAAGACGGAAGCCACCTAACATTACTTCATTTCCAGCGGTATTTTTTTAAAAACTCTATATTACTCATAAACAAAGTTCAAGTTTGAGCCACATATGACTACCAAAGATTTAATTTATCCCAGATATCTTTCTATGAGTGTAGATAGAAGGGTCACTATGCAATAAATTGTCATATAAAAATGAGTATAAGTGGTTCATCCACCACATCACAATATGTGAAATGTATGATGGAGTAGTGAAGGGACTTTTCCTGCCAACACAACCGTGACAGTCCCACTTAAGAGCAAAAAAACTTATAAAATGAGCCTAACTTAATCAATTGTCTGCTATATAAAAAGTATTTGAAAATGTTCATGTAGTACCTAAACACAGGCTTAAAGAATAACAGCACAGAAAGCACACTAAGAAAGTGCTAATCTCATACATATTAAATTTAGAATGAAGTTCTGCCAATGACCCCTTTTCCACTGAAGTTATAGCTTTATAAGGCGTTTATATGTTATCCCAATAGATATGATATCCAAAGTTAACCTCAAATGAGAGGCAGTATCAAGCTCCACTTGGCAAGAAGGATTCTTTGGACATACATGTACCAACAACCATTATAAAATCTTATCCTAATATACCTTCTTTGACATATTTAAGGCAAAAATAAAGATTTAAATTATCATGTATATTGATCCACTGGTAAAGTTTTTATATAAAAGTATGATGAACAAGATGTTACTAAAGCTGGAATACAGTCTATATAGAATATATGAAATTTCTGGGTTATAGTGTACTGTATACAAAGGATCTTACAGCTTGATGCCACTATATTTTGGATAAATTTCAGCAACAGCATCCGCAATTATACTATCAAACCAATGTTATAATATTTGATAAGTGATGTGTTCATTTGACGCGTTGGCGCCATATTAAATTATGTCAGATGAAACGTTTGAATTGCTAAGTTATAAGATACCAGCTTATTTTACAGTAATTTGCTTATTTGAATAATATGTTTACCCTTAGATAACAGGCTTAAAATTGTGACATGATTCACTGCTAAGAGCCAAACACCAGAGCCAGATTGCTGATCATTGTTAACAGTTTTATATGTAACAGCAGATCTCTCTGACATGATGTATGCATAGTTGCTCATTAGTTAGTACTCTAGTAATTCTCATTAGTAAAACTTAGATTGATTTGGGTTTGGATAAGGATTATTTACCTGAAACTAAATCTAAACATCGGAATCTGCTACTTGCTGTAACCCTAGATCAGACCTTTGTCCCAAAAAAAGAAGAGCCAAAATAATGCTGAACTTCACATGGAGAGTGAAAAAGACTCCTTTCCTATATTAAAGATTTTTGTCTCCACCAGAACTTCAGGAAGATAGTGCCAAACCTGAGGATCAATACCCACGCTGAGCCGCACCCTTAAAGGTTTATAATTGTTTGCTTATATGATTAAATTAATTATATTCTTCTTAATACTCTGTCACACCTTTAATTACTGCCATAGTTCATAGTAAAAAGTAAATAATATCCCATTAGGATAAACGCTTTATCTATTTCAACGTACAATCATTTATCTTATAAGAAACTGGCATACAAATTGAGATTTTCAAAAATCTCCACAGTTAAAGCAAGAAATGGATGAGATGCAAGCTAGTAATTATGGAAGAACGGCAAAATATACAAGAAAATTGTAAAACTGTTTTAATTTCCCTAGATCGTTGTATCAACCATAAAAGGCACAAGGAAGTAGGACATGGAGGGTTGCACAATACAATGGAATTCTTGAAGCTATATAATACTAGGAAAGTATAAATTTTTCCATCTAAACATTATAATGCTTTCATCAGTTCCAGGTGGAAAACCATTCCACAAGAGCACAGCCTACCACTTATGAAAAACCAAACTCACATGACAAACTGTGCCTATGGATGTTGTAGGACATCTACCAGCTGGCACAGGACAAGCTAAGAAAACTAAAGTGGCCATAGACCACCTGATGTAGATTTTGGAAGCACAAGCTGTTTATGACTTAGGCGTAGTAATTGTTGCTAGACTTCTCATACGTGTTTTACTAATGACTATGTTGCCCATTATTCTATCTTACTGATAACAAAACTAACTTTGATTCCCATATTATACCTAAGACAAACAATATGATGGCGTTCCGTGTAGTATTAATGACACCTTATTGCACAAGTATTACTAAACTGTTGCGCAAGTCAATGGTTGCTTGGTGAACATCCCTAAATTATGGCGGCGGACTGGCCTTCATATTGGAGTCTATTTCTACCCACCAACATATTTTTGAAAAAATATAAGCTATTTTAAACAACTTATAAAGATACTTTTACAGTTATTGTAAGGAATGTATCCAGTGTTACTTCATATGCTATATTACTGTCCTGAAATACCACTGAAGTGGACCAACTTGATTCTTGACAAACATAATTTCCAATTGATTAAACACTAGAACAAAGCCTACTCCACAGATCTGGAAAATAATGTTATAGATAATGACTCTTTTCTATGGTTATGATCTAAGATCCCTAATTTGATATAGAAGCATAAATGCTGTATCATGTTGATTATGGTTTTGGACGTAAGAAATATCTAACACACATACAAACTTAGCATTGAAACTTTAAAGAATTACAATGAAGCTTAAATGCTAAAGAATCTTTCATATGGGCGCATTGTCATTATGTTCCACGCTAAGTTTATTAGTCTATATAATCACAGTATTAATAAGAAAGAGGAAAATGAGAGAAAAAGAAGGGTTGAAGAGACAAAAGAGGAGAAATTTTGATAGTTTACACCAAATTGTTAACAGTTAGCATAGATTTATTTTAAGCTATGTAAGAAGCAATAGGTAATTTTTTAAATTATTTAAGTAGCATACTCTGCTTTTCCTGCTTATCTTTATTACCAGTGTTTCTTTATGATTGCTTTATCATACTGTAAGTCTCAGGAGATATCCCCTGGGTGTTGACTGGGCAATTTTCCCATTTCAGAGTAAAAAGGCACCCAAGAGGATGGCTGTACCCCTCGTTACTCAGAGCAATCCCGCTCACATTATAGATGAGCACTGGGTAACAGCTCTCCCACTTCAGATCCTGTTCCCAGTACCCACACTAGCCTCAGCAGAATTGTTACAAGGAATCAGTGAAATCTGAACCAAGATTGCCAAAATAAAATCAATTGTAAATAATTTGAGTGACAATCCACCTGATGCTCAGATTTTAAATGGTCAAAAAGGTATGAAGACTGATCTATCAGCTGGAATGCCTGACAGTTGTAATTCAATTAACATGATGATAGGAAAAATCTCTCCCCTCCCAAATCTGTCAGGCATCACCCCCGATGGACAGCTTCCTGCTAACAAATTGGGTGTTGCGCCTGATGCAATGCTATTGACTTAATGAATGACCCAGCAATTGAGCACAGGTGGGTTGGGCGTCCCAAACCCATTCCCAACCAAATGGGCCCACCCCTATGTGGAGTGGCCTTGGGGGATTCCCGCTGCTCATCAGGCTAAACGCCGTTGCACCAACCATCTAAATGTAGTCAAGTCTTGGTTCAGGCGTTTGAGGTCAAACTGACAGCGACTCAGCCTGCCACTGAATTTTGCAATGATGGTTCCCAAGGAACTAACCCGCCCATTCCCAATTAACTCTCCAGTTAGGTCAAATTTAGGGGACCTGATCCTGGCTTTGCTTTCCCCCAAATTGACTACTATTTGATCAGTCGCATTGCACTGAGAAAGTTGTTGGTCAGTTTTCTTTCCTAAACTTCCATTAAAAATTCTTCCCAAAAATTATTTTTCCATGTTAAAAATTAAGCCGCCTTATCTGCCAACATTCTCGTACCCCTCAGGGTTAACGACCATGTGCATCTGGTACTTTATTTTGTGCCTATATGAAATTCTGGCTCACTGGCAGCTATTGGTGGAACTCTTTTCTGGTTCCATATTCATCATATCAGCAGCAGTGCCTCAGTCATTCTAGTTTGCTGTATGGATGCTCTGGCATCTGGGCTGGCAGGCCAGTCTAATTTAACTTGCTGTCCGCCTGACACATACCATCCAATGCCTGAACGCGCATCCTTGCAGAGGGGGTTGGCTGGCTATCTGATTGCTTCATTGAATTTAATTTTCTTTAGCTTTATCTTAGGTTTGATCTCTGTAGGTGGCGAGTCAGGCTCTAAGTCAGAAGAAATCTTTGTCTTGTGGAGAGAACCCTGCAGGCAGGTTGATGTACAAGTGAGGATTAGACGCCTTTAAAGGAAGTGAAAAGCAAGTCAGCAATATTATGGTCAATACAAATTATTTATGTCAGCCATGATGAGGCCGTTTAGCCATAACCTCTGAAAGTTGTGAGAGATCTGGTAGTAAGTGACTAATAAAGAGATGTATGAATGAAATATGTCAAGAAATGCTGTATTACTTATTCTGCACAGAGAAGGATGCTTCAATTTGCAAACAATCTTGCAGGAAATTAGTTATGCTGAAATAAAATATGAATGAGAGGCGTAGTGATAGATTATACTGTCCTCAACGTTCTTCATCTATTGCTCAAAGCAAATTCATGCTATAATACGGTCCACTTTTTGGGGAAAACATAGATTGCCAACAAATTAAAATAGTGGAAGATATCTTCAAGACTATTCTCACACAATGTCTGGAACGATGCAAATTCAATGCATACATGCAATTAATTTTATAAGCCTAAAAAAATGACCCTAAAAATCTATAGAAGTCTGTGACACCTAAAGACACACTGAACAAAATAAGCAAGACCCAGTGCATAAAACATAGCAGCAAATACATGATCTCTACTCAGTGTAAAAACTTATGGATAAGGGCATTGACAAATGAGCAAAACAGTTAGCAATGGGTAGAATGGGTTATTCAAATGTAGGACTCTTCCTGAGCTCACCACCCCATTGCAGATGTTCCACAATATTGCTATATTTAGTCTGCAAAGATACCATATGGTCAAAAAACTTGAGAGGAGCTCCTCTTGGGATGAAGCGGCGTGAACATCTCCTATTGACATGTCAGCATAGATATAATCATTTGAAATCTTATTAATAGAGAAGCCTTTGTTTTATGTGTCTGCACAATGCCATTGGTTTAATAAGTAGGAAGCTTTGGATGGAATAATGTCCAAACTAATGAATCTATAAAAGATTGGTTCTGCTGGAAAAAGGCGTGTTGTCAAGTGAATTCAATTGCTCAGTAAAGGGTGAGTAAACGTTGGGAATTTGGGTTGACTGAGCTATGATACTGAATAATCTAATGGTTCTATGATGACCAAACCGCCATTAAGATTAATATATGAAATGAGATGCAAAAATCTATGAGCTCCAAAGTATATATGGAGCATGATAAAGCTAATTTGAAGTTTCAAAGTACAAATTGGTTAGTAATTGTCATAAATTTCCATATATTTAATCTTGTATATGAAGAATTTAATGGTTTGTTAAGTTTGAGGTTAGAGATACAGGCGTTGGTCTAGAAACTCCAGCCCCTAAGAAACCTATGCCAATATGGCAATTTGCTAGGTTGCCTGATATAAGTTTAATAACAATATATAGAAATATCTAGTGCGTTACTAGTATAGTAAGAAGCTAGGAGAAAATTTTAGTGTCTTTTGTGTAGATTTCAGCAGTAATCTGGGCATAAGTGTTTCTTATGTCAATATTAAATTTTTATTTTGTATAGCTAATTTATATCCTTTTATAAACGTTTAAAGGAACAACAAGCTTTATTTTTCCTATGTAATACTAATATCTGAACCATGCTACTAACTGCCAATTTTCTTTCATTGCGAGAAACATACCAGAGAATTTATATAAATATATACATTTAAGGGCATGCAACTAAGCCAAAAGCACATCTTATCCAACTGCTTATTCACATCCAACTACTTCCACCTTTCTACCCCAAGAATTATGGGATATAACAAATTATTATCAAACTATAACTTTTTTAGAAACATAAATCATCATGGAAAGAAACTGGAGTTTATTATAACATGGTGAAGAGGTCTGAGTGTCCCTAAGCCACCAGGTTACTAAAGACATATGAATTTACTTGGCTTCAGTCTAATTAATACTGATGAAGTTTTTTAGAAGCGTCAGTATAAGATCTTAACATTCATAATAACTTGCCCACAAGTTAACAAATCTGGCAACAAACAAAAGACCTACAACTAACTTTTATTGCAGTCAAAAAGATGGTGAAAAGTTTTGGAATGACTTCTGACGCAGGACTACTAGGAGGGTCCCTAATAACAACAAGATGTCACACATACACCATGTGGTCTGCTTAATGTACATACTAAAAAACGCCATGATAAGAAACCAGGTTTTATGTTCTTAGATCATGCTCCGTGGCTTGAAAAAACATTGATCAGATGATCGGTAGAAAGAAAGCATTAAAGTTAAAAGTAACCATGGAATCACGGCCACCATCATTTAAAGCCTTTATGTGACCATGTCTTACATGTTCTCTTGTATAGGCTTGTATGGTCTTCTACCACAGCTATCAGCTGGACAGGACTTAAGCCCACTTTAGCACTAAGAAGGGCACCAACCATATGATTCTTCCTCTTTCTAGGATTTATGACCTGGTATACCTTGGTTAAAAGGTGGATGGCGGCTGTTCCACTATGTTTAATTCACTCTACTCCCAACCAAACCTAAGTCCATAACATAATTATTACTGAGACAGCAAAGAAAATTAAAGAAGTTAAAACTAGCCAGTTATTTCTAAGAGGCGTTTTTAAAGTATGATAATAAGTTAATCTTTCCTCCCTAACAAACCATTCAATTAAGAGCACCTTTGGCTATAAAATTAATATCTGGAAAACCAGATTAAAATATCAATAGAAAGCTCATACTACAGACGTTTAATAAATTGTGAAACAATTGGCTTTAAAAGTATAAAAAACTTAGTTTCCAATGAAAAATTGGATATTTAAAACCAAATTATAAAATTACATACTAAGACTGTTTGACCATAGTTTGCATAAGTCATTACAATGATTTTAAACTCTAGCAACAGCATCTCATCTTCAAAAAAAACCAAAAAAAACATCCTCTACTTTTAGGTTATTTGGATAACTTAAAATTTAGGTTTATAGTTAAAAAAATTTCTTTTCTTTATTTTATGCAATAAATCTATTATTATCACCTCTTGAAGTTGACACTATATTACTAGTATTGGGGCCACACTCCATTATTTTAGGTGTTGGTAGGGTCTTCTTATCTGGAGTCTTTCTATTCTTGTGGCCACCAGTGTAGGCATTCAAGAGAGCACAATGAGTAACTCCATATTAAAAGCACTATAATGAGCAAAATTTTAAAAACCTAATTTAAACTTTACTACCTTGAGGAGATAAGTATGCTGCTACTAACGAGTAAATTGGTGAAGAATTCATTTTGGAATTACCTGTTTAATGAGAGATTTTGCTTTGTAATAGGAAAAAACATAATAACATTACCTTACAATATCATAGCCCTCAAACCTTTCTGACGTTCTAATTTTATGACAATAATTTTTCTCTTCAAATAGACCTTTAACTTTGACTAGCTCCTACAACAGTTGTGAATGCTTAGGTTTACATTCATCCTGACCTGATTTCATTATTTGATGCACAATCCAAGAGTTTTAGATCATTATTTCTCCTAATTTTTTCCTAGAAGGTCCTACTTTCATATTCCTAAATCAGCGGTGTCTTAAGTCCGTTCAATGATGTTTTGATTACTTTTTTTACAACTGAAGCCATATTTATCCTTTGCACACTGGTTCTCTGACATAATTTATGTTCTAATCAATGGTAAATTTTCTTAAAATGGCAACAAGAACTGAACGTCAAAATAATTTCTTAAGTGTTAAGGCCACATTACCATCTGTGGGTACTAGAATATGAGAAAGGCTACTATAAGGCTTCCGTTTTTTGTGGCTAAATGGTGCTGTGCCCAGGAGGCTTATCAATCGATATAAGCAATAGTCTAAGGCTCAAATCAAGTTTTTTTTCTAGGGTGCGAATTCACTCTTAGGTATCATAAACTAGAGTATCAGTCCTAAAGTAAGATTCAATGAAACATATATAATTCAAAGTACCAAAAAGGAGAATTTGATAAAAAGGTGTAACTTTATTAGAGTTTAGCTTTAGTGCTTTTATATTACTTTAAACAATATAATTCCTTTAAGAAAAAGGAGCAATATAATCAGCTGAGGGGGCTGTCTGAATCAAAGCTATTCTTTAAATACAGCTAACAGGTTCATTGATGTCTTTGTAGCATATTTTGATTGATGAGAAATGTGCCATAAATAACTCAAATCTGATGAAATTGGTATTTTTTAATTTACATTTGGACAAATTCCAAATTTGTGACCTTTTCTAGGATACCACATAATTTTCTTTTTATATTTTACCTGATGTAGTGATCACCTAATATTTAAAAAAATTTTGCTTTGGGTAGTCAAGATTTTTTTGTGGTGCTGAGCATAAGTTGGCCAATGGAAAAATTCGTAGTATTAAGTTGAGCCTTACCAACTATTGTTTTTTATATATAGTTAATTGGTGGGTTTTAACTCCATTTTCTAATCTAGGCATCAATTCACTCATAAGGTTCAATCTATTGATATCTTCCTATCTTATCTAATGCTCTGCTATCCCACATCACCCCTTATAAGATTATTAAAAGGGGAGTACAAATTTAGGAATCATCTATGTAAACGGTTAATAGAAACTCCAGTTTCTAAAAGCTTAACTTTTATAGTTCTCACCATTTATAAGCTATACCAGATGGTCCATCTCAGATGAAATCCAATTTCCTCCTTGGGGAGCGATGCAGATTGAGGTATTACAAGATTAAATCGGAACTCTTAGGAGTGGTTAAAGGATGGTGGATTGCTCTTCTGCTTGGCCATCTCTTGTAACCGTTTTGGCTATGTTTGTCATATCATCTATTGAAGTTGAAAAATCTTTTAAGCTAACCTTCTTAGTCTTTTTCACACTCTTTGGTGTTCTCACTGGTACCTTTGTAACTAATAGAAATGGGATGTCTTTCTCTCTTCGGTTTAAGGCCCTGAAAGGAGATATATTTATAATATGATTGTCAGACAATTACAAGTCTGATGTTGTATCAAGAGTAATTCAGTTTTGATTTATATGACATGGGCAAAAGAACCTGGCAATTCTTAGTGGAACCCTTTTAATTGAGCAATACTTTTAGTAATAAAACTAAGCCAAAAAGCTCAAGTTTGGGTAGCAGGGGTATTCTGAATCATCAGAGGAACTAAGGGAACCATTCATAAATCTTTCTCAATCATACAACTAAACTTATTCAAGATACACCACAAATACTGGCCCCTTTTATAGGGTCAGAGGGGGTCCACAAGGTGAAAATTTTTCCCGTCTTAAAATTGGACTAAAAATCATAAAATACCTTTTTCACGGGTAAATCTTCCCAGTTGTTGCTTCCCCATCTACCCTCATATTGAAGCAAGGTGACTATCAACAGATCTGATAGGTCAAATCCTTATATTCGCAAATTTGGACAATACTAAGCAATCCAAACTAAAAGCCTTGACATCTAAGTACTAGCATTGACTTATTATGACTGGTTGCTTCTTAAACCCCTGATCTTAAAAATAAAAAAACTATAAAAATCGCTCATTTTTTTAGTTGAAGTTTTTAATAGTTTAAAATAAGTGGTCCTTTAACCACCTACAAAGTAAATATCACAGTTAAGAAACTTATTCTCCTGCAACATATTTATTAGATTTAGGTGTAAAATGCACCAGTAAGCACACTAAAAACGTAAAATAAAACAAGTGGTGCTTACTACAGGGGGCTCTTTACACCACAAATCTTTATTTAAAACATGATAACTGCATCAGAATCCAAATTAGCTGCTTTAGAACAACAGCTAGCTAGTGCTTTGTCTCATCTTAAAAGTCTTGAGCTGCACGCTTCCAAAAGCTTTTATGGGGCCTCTCCTACCATCCATAAAACCCCTCTTCAAGATAAGTTTACAACTGGTAAAGGCATTGTTTCATCCTTCCTGTATGTTTATGAATCGGTGATGGAAGGGGCAACTGACCAACAAAAACTCAGGTTTATCATCCCCTGCTTGAGTCATATGGCTCAAGAAATAGTGGATCCCAAAATGGTCAACGTCAGCACCTGAGAGGAGGTTAAGCAAGCGCTTAATGAGGAGTATGGCTCAACACAAAGCTTAAACGGCAAAAACAGGCCTTTATGTGCCTTAGCCTACAAGAGGGACAAATCCCCTCTTTTGTTGACCGATTTTGTAGTAAAGCATAACCTCTATTGTTAGCAAAAATACTTTCCCTTGACATTGCTATTGCTGCTGTTTTATCTGGATTGGCGTCTCATCCTTCTTTTGCGAAACATATCTCTGCCTTCAAGAGTTCCTTCCAAAATATATGGGACATCAAGGAGGCCTTATTAGTGGTGGTTGAATGTTATGATTTATCGTACCCAAAGAACTTCAAGGCAAGAATATACTACAACCCCTTATCCTATTTTATGATTGTCTCCCTTTGGAAATCTGCTCCCGTGGAGCTGCCATAACGAGATGCTCCTCCCCCCCTGTGAAGATAGACTTAGGATACTAGCACTGATGGGCAGCGCTCTCCTCCACCTTCCACTTCCACAGCTCAACTGGCGAAGTTGGCTATCACTTTGCCTTGCTCCCCTCCTTCTTCAGAGCAGACTATTATAGTGTCTGAAGCGTCACGTCCCACTAAGGTGCTACCTCCATCCCCATCTGCATCTCCTCCAGCTGTACCTCGCCCAAAACCTATAGCATGGGGCAACCCAAACATATCTCTTCTAAGGAAAAGGAAAAGCCATTACACTTTGATGCCTCCCCCAAAAGTTAGTGCACCTACGATGGTATCTTGAAAAAGTCAACAGGGTAAAGAGCGCCAAAAAGTCCTCCCTTATGAGAAGATCAAGTAGTTTTCTAAGCCCACTCTTAGTAACTCGTTGAGGTGCATTGACAATCCCTCTGATAACGAGTCTGAAGGAATTGGTGAAGACGCAGGCTATTATGTTTTGGGAGCCTAATAGAAGTGCAGATTCCGGATAGGTTGAGGACTGAAGGGATTGATATAGTCATGATACCACGATGAAACTATTTCCAACATTTGTTGAGTTTTCAGAGGTGATCAATACCGCTATGATGCAGACCACTTTTTTAGTACAGTAATCCGATCTACCCATCAGGTTCATACCCCTCAATATATTAAAGATAAATACCCTACAATGGCTCAACGCCTTACAACCACTCTACATTTAAATAAGGTTCTTGCCCTCCCCCCTACTTTTGGTAGTACAATAACCAAGCTAGAGATTGTCATCAATAAGGTGCAAGCTCTAGCAATCCTTGATATGGGTGCTCCAGTGAACGTAGTTTCTTCAAAGCTCATCAAAAAAATTAAATTGGAGCCTGACTTGGTCTAGTCGCAAAATTTTGGAACTGAGGGCCCAACAACACGTGAGCTATTGAGCCTAGCTTCTCTACCCATACAAATTGGAAGAACTCCTACTAATCCCCGATGTGGTACTAAACAATAATGCTTATGACCTACTCATTGGCACTCAATTCATGATTGAGTATGACGGAATCATTAATATGAAACAGGGATTCAACTCTATTCTAAAATATGAAGAACACTGGTTTCTACAAACAATAAGCCTAAAAAAATAATCATGCGTCATTGAGTACCCTGACTTAGCCCTCACTCTTATTATACCATGTCAGGCAGAAACACAAAAAAGCTGCTTGACTCCATGGATGCTTCAGAGGGCATTTCATTGTATGCGTCAGAGGACGTAGTAATCAAAGCAGGTAAACAAAAGGGGATAGACACCAAAATTGCTATGCAAAACCCCTCAACTGCCTTGAGAACTTAACATGCATTGATAGTATAGGTACTTTAGAAACTTGTGTGTTTCCAGGTATCCTAAACTCTGCCTACCAGCGACCCTTCGATCTTCTGTTGGGAGCCTTACTAGCAAAGATATGGTCATCAAGAAGCATCCGTAGATTGTAAAAGCCCTAATGTTTCCAATTGAGGACATCCAACAAGTCCATTATATTGGGCCTTTGCTAGATATGGGACTACCCGCTGACCAAATGATATGTGCTTTACCCAACGTTCAAATTTCTGATGATCTAACTCCCGCTGAGCTTAATAAAGTTTATTCTTTAATAGAGTTTATATTGATATTCTCTCCAAATCTGATGCTGACTATGGGCATATGAAGGACTGGAGCCACATCATTGATGTTGGTGATACCAAGCACATTATCCAAGCCTTATTGGAAATCAAAAGTTGAGGAGCTCCAGATGAGGACGGAACTTAAACAGTTACTGAACGTGGGGCTACTGGTGCCTTCTCAAAGCCCTTGGTCATCTCTGCTATAGCTCATAGAAAAGGATGGTGGGCATTGGATAGTTTATGGACTACTGCAAACTGATTACCCTCACCAAGAAGAACAGCTACCCAATCCCACGAATTGATGACGCTCTGGCTCAACTCTCTGGGTCCAAGTTCTTTTCCACCATGGTCCTGTCTAGCGGATACTGGCAGATGGACCTTTCTCCGCAAGATCAGGAAAAGTGTGCGCTTATCTGCAGTGAGGGTTTCTTCTAACCTGCCCAACTACCACAAGGATTGTTATGTGCCTCAAATCTTTCAGCGAGACATGGACCTCATATTGCAAGATCAGAAGCTTAGTTGCGTAATTGTCTATCTTGACAGTACACCATCTTCTACTGAACGTTCAATGACCACCTTTCTCACTTAAACAAAGTGTCAGGAAGTTGATATGACTTGACGATACACTAACCATACCGGCGGATTGGAGGGGAAATTGAGAAAAGTCTCAAGATTAGTGAAAAAAGTATACAAATAATAATCGATTAGAACGTTGAACAATTGTCAAATTGACTGGAATTACGCCAAGATTCAATATAAATGAGAGCTTCTAGTAAAAGGAAAACAAATAGAAGACTACCAATACAAGGATACATCCAGTTTGAGGAACTGAGATATAAAAAGTCACATGGAGGATTGAAAGGAAGGTCTTCTTTCCCTGATCAGGTTGTTGCAGATAAGTCTGCAAATTAGTAAAAATAATAAAGGTTGAAATAAGGGGCAATAGCTCTGTATATAGTTTTCAAGTTTCATTAGAATTGGCGATCTTTATATTGTCTGATTTTGTTGCTCAGTGGCTAATACCCTATGCAAACTGAAAGGCGGAATCAAGACTCTACACTGAGAATTAACAGTGGTGCTCACTACAGGGGGAAACGTGTCAGCTGTAGTTCTTCGACGCTAAGATACAATGATGAGCCCTCATTCGTTATGACACAATTTGATTGGATTCTACACGCGTTATGTGGAAGAAGCATGGGAGGCACCTAATAACGAACCAATATTATTCACTGTAACTTAACTGGGTAATTATGAAGTTATGATCAATCAGCAATTAGAAAATTGCCCTGAGCTGATGGCTGACCAACAAGGACGCCCCACGAATGTCGCCCCTCAGCAGCTGCGGGATATTATGGAGTGGCTGTTGTGTGGATATTGATTATATGAAGATGAGGCGGGGGAGTATGCCTTGAGTTTGTTTTATAGCTAAGAAGACCAAGAGAATCGCTAAACCATGTACATGTCCTATCTGGACGCAACTACAACAAGGATGGCTCGCCGCCTTGGTACTTACGGAATTGAGGAGTAATTATTCGCTTATGTGCAACTGTCTATTCGCCAGCTACTGCGTGTGCTGGCTCACCACAATATAGAGATTGGATATGTAATGAAGTTCACTTGAGCACAGCAAAATGATACTTGCCTCCTACTTGACCACCTCAATCACTCTTTTTTGGAGGTACAGGGGGCGCTGGTACAAATGGACCATCGTGTTGTGAACATCTGCCATCAATTGGACATTTTGGTAATACAGTTAAATCTAGAGTTATCTCAGGTAATTGGAGAAATGTTGGATTGGCATGGTCTATTAACGGAATGGATTTGGGATGTAACAACGTTGGGAAATAATACCAAGTGCTTCATGGAAGATTTAGCTGAATGGGTAGAAGTGCTCGAAGCCATGATTGCTCAGCTTAAGGAAAAAATAACACTGATGGAATGGCAAGTGGCAGATCAAGTCAGTTTTGTATCATCTGAATAAAACCAACTTCATATCAAATGGAGTAGCCAGCGAATGACAGATAATGCGCTTATCCTTGTCAACGTCCCCCAAAAATCTCCAGCTAATCTGTCGGGTTACACAACTGGAAGCTGTCAGTCAGGATGAGCACCGTCAAGTTTTCCCTCTTATGATCGGTGAGATAAGAGAGTATGCGGACATGCAAGAATGGCTTGATACCCTTCAATGGGCCAACGAGGAATTGGTATGGGAATAAGCCGCCCTCCTTAAACAAATAACTGACGCTAATCAACAAGCAGGTAATGCTAGCCAACAGCATGCCCACATGAAGAACATAATCAAAGATGTCCTCTCGCAACTACAAGCAGTGGAGCAGAAATTGCACGTTGAGCAGGAATTTCATCGTGAGTTGCAATATCAGTATATGACACTGCAACAGGAATTCCAGGATGGATGGTGTAGATGCTATTCAGTTAAAGCGTAGCAGTTAATCAATGAACACCTTGTGGAGCACGCTGGAGCTGGGGGGAGTGGTTCAGTTAGTGGCGATTCAGGGGAATAATGCTATGGATCAGCTAACAAATATCCCTCAGGCGTTGGAATGAACCCCCCATTTGACACTACTTCTTCCAAGTCCATTTCATCAGATTTGAGTCTGTCCAGCCAGCTGTAAGATAGTTTACAATGGGGTGGTTCCCTTAGTCGCTCCAGAACTAATTCATCTGATCCTTGCAGCGGGAGCCTGGCGCAAGGTGATGCTGTGCAAATCAAAGAAATTACCTTCTTTCAGTCGTGACAGTAATCTACATGGTTACTTTAAGTGTTTTGAATTATCCATGGAAAGGGCTTATGATTAGCGGAAAGTGAAACTGTTGCTGTCTGCTCTGGATGTGGAAAGCGCTGATCAAGTTACATTCTACCTTCCAAATAGCTCAGTATCCTACGAAGAAGTTAAAGCGATTTTTCTCTGGCTGTTCAGGGGTGAGACCAAGATGGCCCAACGGAAATCTGACTTCCTGACTATACAGTTTCACCAGAATGAGACCCTGTTAGAATTTCGCTGAACGGTTCTCAGTAGAAGCACATGTACTACTCGGAGCTAACATTTTATCTGCTGAGGATGTTGGTATAGTGATGACAACAGCTGTCTAACCATATTGGAAACTATATAACACTATGTCTCACATTTTGGACTGAGATGCAGGACTTATTCAAATCATGAATACCTTATGACAACTCTCTGCCACAATCAGCGCCCCTAATGTAGCCCAAAAAACCTCTGCTGTCTCCGCACCAAACTCTTCAGGATCTGGGCCCCAGAAACCTTGCTAACAACCGCTGGAATGTATTCTTTCATCATATAAATCAGCGAATCCTTTTTGGCCTATGTACACTATGCTGGTTCATCCACGACCCTGGAACCATACCATCAATATTTGCACTGGCCCTTCCACTGCAAGCTATATATGTGAACCTTTTATGAATACTTGCTTTTAGTGCGGATGAAGAGGGCATTATGCGGGCAATTGCCCTACCAAACCACAAGTGCATGCAATGCCAACTGAGGAAATTGAGCAGGGAAAAGCTCGAGCAGAGTAGAGGTGGGATGCTCTACCTCCGCTAAGTACAATTCACTTGTCCCTAACGATTCCCAAGCATCTTTTCAGGTAGAATTTGGAACTCAATCAGATGATTTTTTATACCAACAGCTCCCAAAGGATACCCCTGCTTCTGTTTCCAAGAGTAAAAATTCACCCTCAAGCCCGAGTTCACTCAGGATGTGCAGAAGCCATATGCATGGCAGATCCTGGAACAGTCCAGCACAATAACGCGGATCCCTTGATGGACGCTGCCTGTTTTAGTAGGGGTTAACATAGCCATTCCAGTGGATAAAATCACTAGTGAGTATCCTCAGGTCAGCAAGGGCAATTCCTCCTTTTTGAGTAACACAAAGCCTTTGGACGTACACATAATAAACACTGATGGCTCTTTTTACTCAGAATGCACTTACTGCGACATTTCCATTCAAAACACTAAAAACCGCATTATTGTAGACACAGGAGCCCCTGTGAACATAGTCTCTACCCGGTTGGTGGCTAAGCTTCTGTTGAAACCGGATGTGGACCATTGAGTAGTATATGGGACCATGGGGACATAAAGCACTGTGTCTGAAGGAGCATATAGCACGTTGTCTTTACAATTTGGGTCAGTACGGGCTTCCGCTCTGGTGGTGGTTTTGCCAAATAACAACTATGACATGTTATCAGTGTGGCATTTATGAGGAAATTTGGTGTCATGATAAATATGGTGGAGGAGACTCTTAATATTTTAGTACGACAGAGCCCTGTTTATTTTACCTCTTGTGGAATCCCAACAGAACTGTTCTACTCTAGTCAAATCAATCTAGTGTATAGCAACGGAGTGATTCCTGTTCATTATCAATGACTGAAGCGGTGGACCAGGGCCCTTCCCAACCAGATTTATGAGTAAAATGGGATCCCGCTTCATACAGCAAACGCTTTGAGCCTACCGTCTGGACACCTGTGCATAGTAGGGACTGAGCTTAAAATTGATGTCCCTAAAGGGCTTTATGGTAAAACCATGGCTCCTCACCAGCACTCACAGCTTGAACCACATGTGGCTCCAGGGCTACTGCTACCTGGTATTGGGGAGGTAAAAGTGCTGCTAGAGAATTTACAGAAGGAGACAATAATGATTTAGTGGCACCAAGTGGTGGCTTACCTACACTTATATCCTATAGAGGAAGTTCACCGTATTCATGATTTTGGCTCATAGGAGGATCTTGGTCTACCAAAAAGCTCATTGTTTGGCATATTGACAGTAGTTCCACAGGAAGCGTTTACTGGATCATCAGCGGAACAGCAAGGTAAGGCTATGGCGTTATTTGTAAAGTATTGAGATATTTTTTGCATGATGATCATGATTTGGGGTGCGCTCAAGGGATGGTACATTGGATAGATACAAAGGATCACCCTCCCATTCAATCACGATCTATTAGACGTATAAAATCAGCGGAAGGGGTTATTTCCGATGAGGTGGATAAACTTATCATGCAAGTAATTCTAGACCCATCAAACACTCCGTGGGCATCACTATAGCTCATTGTAAAGAAAAAAGATGGCTCAAATTGAGTGGTTATTGACTATAACAGACTCAATAATGTAACAAAGAAGGATTCATACCCTCTTCCATGGATTGATAACGCGTTGGACTGAATGGGTGGGGCAAATTATTTTCATCTTTGGATCTGATCTCGGGGTACTGTCAGATTGATTTTCCATCAGTGGAACAGGAGAAATGCGCTATAATCACTTTGAGAGGGTTATTCCAGCCAACTCGCATGCCACAAGTGGTTGTGCAATGCCCCATCTACGTTCCAGAGTGTCATGGATACATTTTTAAGTTATTTAAAGCTGTCCTGCGCCTTAGTTTACCTCGATTATATCAATGTGTTCTCATAGAAGTTTACAGAGCACCTTGCCCATTTGGAACAAGTGTTTCGGCACCTCGCTGCTGCTAATATCAAAATTTAACCTTGTAAGTGCATTTCTTTAAAGAACAATTAGAATACCTTGGGTTCATTGTGGATTCAAACGGACTTAAACCACAGCTGGATAAGGTGGAAGTGATAAGCAAGATGACTCACCCAGGTAATAAGCGGGACATATAAGTGTTTCTGGGGATGGTCAGGTACTACTGATGGTTCATTCCCAATTCCAGTTGCATTGGGGCCCCACTTTTTGAGTTGTTAAAGAAAAACGCTTCTTTCAATTGGACGGAATGATGCCAGAATGCTTATGATGTGTTGCAAACTGTGTTAGAAAGTGCACCAATTTTGCAATATCCCAACTTCAACAAACAGTTCATAGTGCAAATGGATGCATCCCTCTCCGCTTTAGGGGCAGTATTATCCCAGAAGTATGATGACGGCGTGGTGCATCCTGTCACGTTTTGTAGTCAAAGCTTGAATTTTCATGAACAAAACTACACCATGATCAAGCGGGAGTGTTTAGCGGTGATCTACGCTTACAAACAGTTTTGGTTATATCTACATGGGGTAAGATTCAAAGTAGTGATGGACCACGCTTCCTTGCGCTGGCTGCAGAATCTGTGTGAACCAGAAGGACGGCTCGGACGTTGGGCACTGAAGCTCCAGGCGTACAATTTTGAGATTATACATAGTCTGGGAGCAAAACATCAAAAATGCGGAAAGTCATTCCCAGCTGCCAACAGTCGCTATCATGACGGATTTAGCCAACATAATGCACAAGAAGATGGTGGCGAACAAATACCAGGACGAGCTGCTGCAGGAGATCAAGGTATTAGATGGGCTCATGGAGGATACTTTTCTATTTGAGGGAGCTATAAGTGGATTGGAAACTTGAAGCTTAGCTTCCCTAAACCTTCGGCTAGACCCGTGATTATTATGGATGCTCATTGAGCTGTAGGACATGGAGGCTTGCGGAAAACGCTGGAGTTTTTGCGACCCTGTTACTACTGAGAGATCATGCAATATGACATATTGGAAACGTTTAGTCGCTGCCATCAGTGTCAAGTGTAAAATCCATTCCACAAGAAGACCACATAGCAGCTGGTTAAGCCCCGGTTCGCCTGGCACACCATTTCCATTGATGTAGTGGGACCTCTGCCAACTAGCACCAAAATTCAAGTATATAATCATCATCATTGATCATTTGACTCGATGGGTGGAGACCAGGGCCATATCGACTTGGGCGCAGTCACCACCGCCAAGTTTATTATGGAGTGTGTTATACAGTGATACAGCTGCCCACAGTTCATTCTAATGGACAATGGAACCAATTCTAATTCGCACATCCTGCCAAAGTTGAACGAGTTGATGGCGATACTGGGGTTTTGACCACCAACTATCATCTGGAATCAAATGGAATGTTGGAGAGGGTCAATGGAACCCTAGTGAACATACTTTGTAAATTGGTAAAAGATCGACCCTCAGAATGGAGAGCCTTTTACCTACAGATGTGTTTGTGTATAATATCAGCTATCATTCGTCCACAGGTAAGTGCCCCTTCCAACTGCTGTATGGTTGACATCTGGCCCTGCCCACCTTGCTTTACTCGTGTGTAGAGGACACTGGTGGTGTGGACCCTCAGCGATATTTGAAGACTCTTACAGATACATTGATTAAGCTGCAAATGGAAGCCTACACTACCAGTTTGGCCAAGAAGATTCGCTATCAGGCAGCCAATCAGAAGAGACAGAGCGGTTTTCCGCTGTTTGCTGTAGGGCACCATGTTTTATTCCACTGACCAGCACGGTTTTGGGTGGAAAAACAAGCTCTCCAACATCTGGGTCAGGCCATTCAAGATAATTGAGAAGCCCGACATGGATGTTTACAACATCAAGGAACCTGTGGGGGGTCGGATCATCAACCAAGTTCATGCAAAGTTCCTTCAAACATACAAACAGTTAGAGCTTATTATCCAGTCAAAGGGGGGGGTAATGTCAGGAAGTTAAATGACTGGACGATACACTAACCATACCAGAGGATTGGAGGGGGAATTGAGACAAGTCTCAATATTGGCAAAAAATGTATACAAATAATAATTGATTGAAATGTCGACCAATTGGCAAATCAAGGGGAAATATGCTGAGATTTGATATAAATGAGAGCTTCTAGTAAAAGGAAAATGAATAAAAGACTACCAAGCTGAGGATGCATCTGGCTTGGGGAATCAAGATATAAATAGTCACACAGAGGATTGAAAGGAAGGTCTTCTTTCCATGATTAGGTTATTGCAGATAAGTCTTCAAATTAGTAAAAATATTAAAGGTTGCAATAAGGGGTGATAGCTCCATATATAGTTTATCGAGTTTTATTAAAATTAGCAATCTTTATATTGTCTGATTTTGTTGCACAGTGGCTGATACCCTGTGCAAACTGACTCGGCGGAATCAAGACTCTACGCTGAGAATTAACAGAAAGTTTTCCAACCCTTGTGGGCCTCTCGCATTAAGCTGAAACCCTCCAAATGTAAATCTTCCTGAAGAAGTTGAATTTCCTGGGCCACGTCATCTCCCCCAGATGGGATCCAGCCTCTCTATTATAAGGTTGATGTGATATCCAAGATGCCTGCTCCAAATCCCTCCTTGAAATTAAGGTGTTCTAGGGTATGATGGGATATTACCATCAATTCATCCCCAAATTCAGTCAGCTCATTGAGCCCCTCGTACGCCTTTTAGCTAACACTCCTTTCCATTGGGGTGCGTATACATGCTGTTTTTGAAACTCTAAATATGCTGCTGCTGCGATGGCTAATCCTTTGCCACCCTGACTATAGTAAGCCCGTCATGCTGTTTACTGATGCCTAAAAAATGCAGTTGAAGCTATCTTGGCTTAACTGGATGAGCACGGGGTTGATCACCCCATTTCATACTTCAGCAAGATGCTTTCTGAGACAGAACGGAAATATAGCATCACTGAGAAGGAGTGCCTTGCCATCTTGCCCGCTGTAAGATATTTCTGCCCTTTCTTATATGGGACCTTGTTTAGAGTGGTTTTTGACCACTCCTCTTTAAAATTGTTACAGATATGAAAGATCCCACTGTGTAGTTGGCTCGCTGTGGTTTAAATCTTCAGCACTATGATATCACCATTGAGCATTGAGCTGGACGAGACACATTAATGTTAATGAGTTGACTCAGCTGCCCGCACTTCACTTAGATTATAGTGAAGCAGAGCAGCTAATGACCTCCTAATGATCCCTAATTCTTTGGAAGATGAGGATGAACCCGTCTAGAAGATGCTAACTCGTCGCTCCCTTAATACTAAGGTAGATAATAGAAACTATACAAGAAAGTAGGGGTGAACTGGCTACCCTACCTCTGACCATCTGAGCAATTACATGTCATAATGGAGTCTCATGCCATCCTAGGGCATAGTGGAGTGCGGAAAACCTATAAGTGAGAGAAAGAACGCTATTACAGGGAGGGAATCATGGAGACTACTATCGAAGTCCTGGACGCCTGTCTGACATGCAAAAAGCAATCCAGCTTCAAAATCAAGTACCAATATCAATATACCACTCCTTACCATTCCTTCCACACCATAAGTCTAGATGTGGGTTGGCCCTCTACCCCATAACACGGGTGGAAATCATTATAGCTTGGTAGGGATTGATCACCTTACCAAATGGGTCGAGGCTGTGGCTCTCCCAGCTCATATGGCCAAAGCTACGGCCATTTTCCTCCACCAGTATATCTTCATGTGACACTTAGCCCCAAGTTTTGCTCAGAGATGATGGTAAAAACTTGACCTATCAAGAGGTGAAGATCCTCGCTATCTCCCATGGACATGCAACATCTCTTTCCGGCTTATAACCCTTTAACCAATGGTACCGGGGAAAGAGCCAATGGGACCCTGGTCTCTATATTACAGAAAATGGCAACTTCAGACCCACATCACTGGGATCTTTACTTACCAAGTGCCCTCATGGCCTACCAGATCAGTTACCACCGGATCCTTAAGATGTCTCCATTTTGTGATGTATTGACGGGAACCTAAGGTGCCAGAATTATTAGCCAAAAACATTTTCACTAATAGGACTGACCCTGAACAAACCATGGAGAAGTTACCCAGCACATCATTCAGTTACAATCAGTGGCTATGACTAATTTGACTAAAGCTGTCACAAAGAGGCTCAAGCTGCTAATGAGCTCTGGCCCCCTCTCCCTTTCTTCCAAGTATCTGACTTGGTGCTTTATTATCACAATTGTATCACCCTAAAAGAGAGAAACTCTAATCACTTGGGAAGGACCTTTTGTATTCACTTATAAGCGAAGGGTTGAGTAATCCATCAAATCCCTTGCTACAGAAGTTACTATCAGCCAAGTTCATGGCCAATTATTGTGGCCTTATTCTCCCAAAAACACTCTTGAAGGGGTGATGTTAGACAAATACAAGTCTGATGCTGTATTAAGAGTGATTCAGTTTTGGTTTAAAAGACATTGGCCAAAAGTCCCTGGCCAATTCTCGTTGAAACCCTTTAAATTAGGGAAATACTTTTAGTAATAATAAAACTCATCCAAAAAGCTCAAGTTTGGGTAGCAGGGATATTCCAATTTATTGGTGGAACAAAGCGAGTCATTTGGAGGTCTCGCCCTTTTGTACAACTACTCTTATTCAGGCTACGCCACAATGACCAGCCCCTTATATATGGTCAGAGGGGGTCCAACAAAATGAAAATATTTTCCCGCCTTCTGATCTGATTAAAAATATAAAATCCCTTCCTCATGGGTAAATCTTCTCAGTTGTCACTTCCCTATCTACCCTCACATTGAAGCAAGGTGAGTCTCACCCAATCCAGTAGGTCAAATTCCAATATTCCCAAATTCAGATGTTAATAAGCAATCCAAACTTTTATCCTTGACATCTAAATACTAGCGTTGACTTATTATGAGTGGTTGCTTAATAACCCCCTGATTGCTACTAATAAAAAACCCTAAAAATCACTAAATTTTTTAGTTGAAGTTTTTATTAGTTTAAAATAAGTGGTCGTTTAACCCCCTACAAAGTATTTATCCCCCAGTTCAGAAAATTATTCTACTGCAAAGTAGTTGTTGTATTTAGGTGTAAAATACACCAGCGAGCACACTAAAAGCCTAAAATCCGATAATGATGGAAAATAATCTTGTAAAACATCATTACACTTAAAAGACTTATTCATAGTGTAATTGATTAGAAATATTCATCTTTTGCAGTACTAAAGACTATTATTCCATTAAATCTTTCTATATACTATTAGTTGAGGGGCTGAATGGCACTAAAGTTAGTTTTTCAGTTCTCATGTTTTTAGTCAAGATCCTCATAACTCTTAAAGTAAGTTTTTTTGCATTATAATATAGCAATATCTATGAGAAACCATTACTAGTATATGGATAGTGAAATAAGATATTGGCGGTAGCCTTGGTTGTTTGTGTGAGAATGGTGATTATTTTTGACCCAATTTGTAAAATGTTTTTTACCTACAAGGATATACTGCTTTCATCCCTGTAGATTTGGAGTTGGTCTAGAACATCTAAAATGATAGTATGCATGGCTGCTGAGGACTCATGGGACGTTACCTGTATTTAGCCTTATGCAGTGATTGTTTTTGACAAGTTATTCGAGAGGCTAAGACTTCCACCACAGAGTCTAGTATTCCTACCCAATAGCATTATATCTTAATATTCGTAAATTTAATGGTACTCCATGTCCTAAGGTATTGTGGGCTTCAATTGTACCTGCTACCGATTACAAAGATCAAAAGTAAGGTAATCAGTTGTTTATAAATTTATGTTATAAAACCATTAAAGCTTTTAATTTTTGAGTGTCGTTTCACATCTTTTGAGCTGGCTCATCTTTTTCCTCCCAAGTGTCTGGATTCATGAGTATGTTGTGTAACTATTCAGCTTTAATATTGGTTATACTTAGTAATGGAAAACAGTTCAATCCATCTATTATCATGTTGTTTGTTCCAGCTCAATGTATGAAGTTCATGTCATAGTGCTGAGGTTAAGAGAACCATACTAGTTTTCCTGTCACATACTTCATATTTTTACAGCCACTTTAAAGAAAAGTGAACTGTAATAATCGTAAATTTTATATTTTACAATAAGGGCTAGGAAATTTTCACTGAGTGAAACTGCTAGGCATTCTTTCACCAAGGCACTGTATTTACGCTCAGCTTTTGAAAGCGTCTTGCTGTAATAGGACAACAGGTGGCTAATGCCTTCTTTTTTTAGTTGATAGTGAATGGTCCCTACATCTAAGTTGGAGCCGTCTACAAAAAAATGAATGGCTTCTCATAGTCAAAATTTAATAGAACCATCCTTCACATGAATTCTTCTTAGTCTCAAATACAGTTCTTTGCTCCACTCTCCACACAAAAGGGATGTTTTTGGCAAGCGAATGGGCAAGAGAATTGCCAAGAGATTTGACAAAGTGAGGGAAATTAGTGATAGATTGATGTTATACCCCATCATTCCTAAAAAAACCTTTATATCTGAGGCTCTTTGGCTCAATAATATTGGAGATTGTTTAACCCTTATCATATAAGGGTGGATTTCTTCCCGCAATATGGCATGTTTTAAGGATTACAGACCTGTTAGTTAAAGGTACACTTTGAAGGCTTTAGTTTGATGTGGCTTTCTCATAGTCATTGAAAAAGTGATTTGAGGTGATCCATATAGTTGGTAAAGATTTTTGAGAACACCGCTGTCATCTAGATAGACAATCACGCAGTTTATTTTAAAATCTTGCATGATGTGATCAATCGTCTATTGAAAAAAAGGCAGGAGCATTGCATAATTCTTGAAAGAGCTGGGTATATTGAGATAATCCCTCCATGCATATCAAAGCAATTTTAATCTCCTGGTGATAGATCCATCTGCCAATAGCCAATGGCATGGTCCATTGCGGGGAAGTTATTCAAGCAGGAGAGTCAGGTTAGAGCATTGCAAATTTTTGGAATTAGATAGCTGTCCTTCTTAGTGAGGCTGTTGAGCTTCCTGTAATCCATCAGAAATCTGCAATCAACATTCTTTTTATTTAGTAATAACATTGGGAAGGACAATGGACACTGGGAGGGCACAAGTAATCTGTCATCCAATAGTTGCTTGAGCTCAGCCTTCATGTATTGCTACTCTACTTTTGACTTTCTATATGACTTTGACCATATTGGGTTAAATTTTCTACATATTTATTATGTGTCCAATCTTTCATTTGTCCATAGTTGACATCTGACGTGGAGAAAACATCTTTCTTAATCTTAAAGTAGTTCATGCACCATCTCAAGTTCCTTATGATTTAACTATTTGATAATTGTACTTGAGGTATGGTGCATATTTAAATATTAGCGGGTAAGCTCATGTTGAGCTGAGTACCAATAAAATTTGCCTTGCCAATTTCTTAATTTAGAAATTTTGTAATTTCTAATTTCCTGATGTTTAATGACAAAAATTTCACGATTTGTCAGGTTATCAATGTGTGACTCTATTGCTTCTTATAAGTGGGTTAATGACACCTGGTAACACAATTTGTTAAATCTGCTGACTCCATTAACACTATTGATATGTAATAGGCAGTTTGAGGGTATCTTCAGGGTTATGTTAGGAGATCACTCTATGATCATTTGCTCTTTTTACCTTCTTGGTAGCATAGAATGGTTACAAGCTTCTGCATCTACTGAGTCAGAGAGCTTTTTCATATTTTTTTTGAAGTAGAAATATCATAAAGGCATTATGGAAATAGGGTACTTTACCAGACAAGAGTTTTACTTAAATCTTGGATTCTTTATTATCCAAAATGAGGGGAAATTTATAGTTATGAAGTGATTTAGGGACTTGCGAAGTTGATAACTCCAATATATTCAATGATTAATGGTGTCCCAATAAATATGTCTTAATGGCATTTTGTCCAGGTTGATTCCAGGAGCAGAATTACCTAGTTTGCTGTTTCAAATTGGCAAGGAAGAGTATACACCTTTGGCTTTGGTGCTGTTCAATCCTACAGTGCTATAATCCTGTGTGTACTCAGGTCTGAGTCAAGTTTGATCTTCTTGTTGAGACAGGATGAGATAATGTTGACCAATGATACCTTATCTAAAATAACCATCAATCTCACCTTCTAAGTACCATTTATGCTTTGGTGATGGTTTCTTAAACTTTGGTAGGAATAAAACCTCTTTAATGTGGAAATTACATTGAGCTTTCTGGAAGTCTCAGGATATTTCTTCTTTATTTCCTTTAGACTGTGTACGCTTTAGAAGGGTCAAATCAAAAGGGCAAAGTACTAATCAGCATTATTGGGTATGTGATTTTCTGTTGGGCATAAATAACTTGACTGAGGTAATTGTTCTATTTGACCTGGGCATCATCAATAATTTTGGCGTTAAATAAATTCTGTATTGCAATCTCAGCAGGTGTACCTAAAATAGAATAACCTGTGTCTTCATGATTCACTTCAAAGTTATAACTAGAATCATTTTTCAAAGAACGAGAGGTGATCAATCAGCAATGTTTTGTTTGATGTAATTTATAAAAGCCAACTTTAGAGGTACCTGACACTAAGCTGACCGCCATTTTCACTGCTCAGAAAAGCGAGCTCTTCTTGGAGCATTTGTCTTTGGCATAGTTCTCCTTGAAATAGTTGCATTTGAGTTTCTCTACTTTTTTTGGTTTGGTTTCCTCCACGGTATACACTCTGGGTTTTAGGGAACCCCTTTGGGAGGTTTCCGGCTTTTTATACTTAACCACCTTAACATGGTTTTTCAAATGTCTAAGACAAATTTTGTATGTTCGTTTAACTGATCTGACGTGCTTTTCAAGATATGATCAAAATAGAAACAAAAAACGGCAGCCATGGCATCATTCAGTGTAAGCATCTTTGAGATCATCAAAACTTGAGCTTCAATAATAAGCAATCTGCAAACTTGGCTAGGGTTTCATTTCAATGTAACGAAATTCTCATAAAGGGCTGTTTTTCATACTCAATATTTGCATGAAACAAAATTTTTAAAGTGCGTTTCCTTTACTTCACTACAAGTATTCAAGTTGTCCATGTGGGGCACCATAAAGTCCTAAGGCATACACCTTAAACATGACAATATATGCTTAACCTTTTTATGATCAGGTGTACCTTCCATCAAAGCTTCAAAGATGTAGAGTAAAGATGTAATACTCCGATCTTCAGGCGTAAACCTGTCTTGAAGGTAGTTTAGAGCTAGTGGCTTCCTAGCCTGTAACAACATTTAGTCCAGGAGCTGCTGATTCATTAATTTCAGTATGCGTGTCTCTTTTGTCAACATGTTAAGTGAGTCACCATATTTTATCGTTCATAGAGTTTAGATGTTTCTCCATTTATTTAAGAGTAATTTTTGATACAACATTCCAAAAATTAGTACGTCTTTAAAGAACAACTCTATCATTCCCAAGGTTCTTAACGCAGAGGCTAAGAGCATATAATTGGTGATAAGCGGTAAAGTGGGAAGTTTGTAAGGGCTTATTTTTGTCTTCCAGTACTCCAATGCCAGTTCAAGTCCTCCTTCATCTCTTTGCCTTCAGTGCTTTGAAGAGGCTTGTCTGTCATGGGTTTTTTTAATTTCTCTGCAAGAATAATCCAGAACCTCTCAGATTCAATACGCTGATAGTAAATCTGGTTAATGTCTTCTTGACTAGGTGATTTACTCCTTAATTTGCTCACCTATTTTTTGATTTCTAGGCAATATAGTGAATAGCAACCTGAGTTGCACAGGATACCAGAACCTTTTCAACAAGTACTACTTAAGAAATAAAATTCTGAAATAACAACTGAGCCTCAGAGGTTTGTTGTTTTTGACCCATCAATTCACTTTAGAGCGAGATCTAGTTGGTACTAAAGAACTTTATATGTTCTTCCTTGTAACTTAGCTAATAGAATCATGGGCCGCCACTTCACCCCGGGCTTCAGCATCTTGCTTTCTGAGCTCTTGTGCAAATTGATCAAGTAATTTCTGGGTCTTTTCATTAGAATCCGCAATAGCTTTCTAAGGAGTTCCATAGCTTTCTTTATATACTTAATGAGTTCAGAATCAACATATCCATTTGGGTATGATTTGAATGATATAGAAATTATTCTCCTCAATCTTTTAGTGTAAATCACCTATACTTTAAATGCTAAAATATATACCAGCCATATCCCTTTATTAATGCTCCTTAAGCATCAATATGATGATGTAGTTCCTCCTTATGGACTCCTAATAAATTTATGATGTGGTAAAGCGCTTGGTGTACAAATCTCATGATGTATCAGGATAAATTCACACTTGAACCATATGTCTCTGGGAGAGCACTAGATCTATACAGATTCTTACAATTAATGTCCATGACGGATGCCCTTTACAGTTGTCTCTTTCTCCTGGGTTTATGACTCTTCAGTAGGTCTTAAACCCCTTCATCATAAACCCAGGTTAGATGTGAAGATTTTAGGATCTCATCGGATTTTTTACTTCCTAAAATCTGTTCAATGGTGGACTTCCCAATCATTTATCTTTTTCACTATTTACATTGTGGCCCACCTGGTTAATTTATTGATAGATTGTCTTCATGGTGTGATCAGTTGGATTCTGGTATTGTAACTATTGAATATGTCCTTGTAGTGAGCAACAGCCTGTAGGGATTCCTTTTTGTAACTCTATGGCACTGTGCCAAAAAATAATAAAATTATTATTTGCAATAGCCTAAGACTCATAGCAGGTATCTAGTTTATTTTTAAGTTCTAAGTCTCTCTTAAATACTAGAAACTTTAGTATATGTCTTTAAGTAAGAGTTGAAGAGGCTTTATAAAATGAAAGAACCAAAACGGAGATTTAGATAAAAAGGCAATTTTTTTCATTATGACAACTTTATACCTATTCAGTCAAGCCTGTTAGTCTAATATTCTGTACTGAATAAGATGAGTGCCCGCCTGAAGAATGGTAAGGCTTTAGTAAGCGTAGCAAAATTCACAGGGGCATTAATTGTACCTCCCTAGGTTAGTGAGTTATCTGGAGACTGGAAGACTAACAAAAATAAAAGCCTGCAGTGAATACCTGCCAGAAACTTTAGATGGGCAGACCAAGAGTAACAAATATATCAATACTACTTATTCTCAACCATTGTCACTGGTAGAACATGAGGTTTAAATTTTTCTGTGGCAGAGTCAATGACCCATTGGGAAAAGTTTGTGGATATGTTCACCTATTTCTCCTGAAAGCCAACTTTGTGGCGCCTCATACTATATCCCAAGGGTTGAATGGGGCTTGGGTTTAAGATGGCTAAAGAAGTAAATGCCTCTGCAAATTTGTTGGGATTTTCGCCCATATTCCCAGCCAGCTAGATTACCAGGGATCGCCAGGGGATAATTCCTTATACGAAGTGAATTGGAAATTAGTTGACTCTAATTTTGGGGTAACTATGTCTGGGGGTTTTTAAGATAAACGCCTGGTCAGATCTGTCAGGGATCAATCTGGACGAATGTTAAGATCTCATCAGGCAGAGTTGCCGATGAAATAGGGGCATCTGATAGTGATTAACTATCAGGTATACCAATTGGGATTGGTCAGGTTTCATCACCAACTGATTGGGAATTTAGGTAGTAAGCTGCGAGGCGAGTGACGCCACCTGGAACTAGCTAATCTATCAGTTGGTTTGTGACCTGCCTTAACTGGGTAACAAGTCCCATTACCTAAGCAGTTCGCTTGCCAAATATGGTTGGTTCTCTTGGATCATGAGGAAAACGTTAGGGACTCGTTTTCCAACTCTTTCCATTTTAGGTCTTGAGTATGTCAACTGACAGAATCCTAGCCAGGATGGGGAAGACCATCGCTGCTGAGACGAGGATGGGTGATTCAATAGCAACAGCTTCCGTTTCATAAAAGAGGTGTCAACTGAGGGTTAGATGACCGTATCCCCCACTATAAATTCCCTACAATTCATTTATAATAAAAACAGTTTACAGTTAATACAATTATATACAATTTAATAAAGTATACTGCAGATATAGTAGTGTAGTAAGCTCTATAGGTATCAATTTGTTCTATTCTCGCTCAGGGATATTATTGCTATGTGTGATAATTGGGAGACTCTTTTAGGAAAAGAGTAAGGATCTGAGTGGGGATCCAGAGAAGAAGTGGAAACGAATTGGGGATTGCTGCCGACTGTGTGTCAAGCAGGAGAAACTGTCAACAGGAATCTCAGAGAAGATTGGGTTAGATGGTACAAGGGAACGAATCCCATTTCAAGACATCACAAGTATTTTGAGTGGAAATACTGACTGAGCGTTGGGCTGAGATCATAAAAATCATTCAACTATGGATAATAGTCATAATACTATTGTCAAACAGTTTAAATCACCAACTATACAACGCAGTTGAAATTGCACAAAACCTGAATTTGTGCAAGTAATAAGTTTATAGGGGTTATTTACCAAAAATAATAACCAGACCCATAAATTTTTACAATGTGGTTCTCCCAACAGGGGTGTAATTGAGTAGAAGAACTTGAGACATGATGTTATATGAAGATGTTTCCAATTCTGGAAATAATTTACTGAGGAAAGTAACGATAATGAAGACAGAACGTGTAGTGGATCAGGTTCATTTACGTTCACCCAGTTCAGGAGTGGAGCTCCAAGTGAAGCAAATTGAGGATACTCAATATTCTAGAAAGGGACTTGCAGCCTAGATATCAAACTATCTAGTGCTGCAAGGAAACCTGTTCCACCTGACATCTACCTGTGATGAAGAGTATCAGCAGGGCCAACTTGGGTTGAAATTGGGTCCGCTTAAAATAGTTCCAAGGAACAGAAGGATCAACTCAGCTTGAAATTGGGTCCGCTTAAATAGTCCTGAGGAGTGAGTGTTTAGAGGAAACATTGGTTAGAATAGGAAGCAATTAATCAAGTGGGTTTGATTGGCATTTTAATAAAGATATGAAGTTAAACAGGGAATGATTAATCCAAGATAGTGGAGAAAATCACTTGAATCAATAACACTTAACCAATGATCAGAAGTTGCTGGAGACGAGTTCATCAATTCAGGAGAAATTGGATGAAGCTAACGAGTCCAGAACGACCTGTGTAATTAAGGATGGCAATGAATGCCAAAGATTTTTTCAGGAGAAAAGTAGTCAGCACAATTAAAAGAAACTGTTGGCTGATGATATACAAAGATTCAAGCATCAGATGCCGAAATATGAGATGA